>MDKI01259868.1:0-35551 GCA_005239505.1 Nicotiana paniculata | reverse complement strand
CGTAAATACTAATTTGATTATGAGCATTTGCGAAGAATGAGTGTTCAAATAGATTTAAAAGTAATTAGTTGAGTCATTTGAAACTCTTTTGACTCATTTATATTTTGTATATCAAATATAAGACATTTTATCTCTTAAATACTTAAGATCCAGTCGTTATGTTTAGACCTTCTAATATTATAATTAAAAGTCAAATGTTGGCACATGGTATAGCAAAACTATATGGTGATTACATGTGAGTACACAATCATTAGATTCCGCAATGGGCCTCATGTCCAGAGTAATCATACCTTCCTTTATCATTTATGTTTTTCTGGAAATAGAGTAAGTTTCTAAAGTATTCTCGAAAGCGGTTGGTCATATTGAGGCTATAAATAAAGGAAAGATTTAATATCTTCTATTACTACAACCTGTAGCGGGGTAATATGTATGTGAAAAGTTACCCGCTTTATTATCCAGTTTGTACTACACAAATAAAAGCATACCACAATAAAGTGGATGTTTATTGATATAAAAACCCATATCATAATAAACTTGGAACTTATTGATAATTGCACACGTTATGGTGTAAACCTGAACTTTATCAATATTGATAATTTATTCAGCTGGCATAATTGGTTTAGCCATACCAATTTAAGTATGATGTGCAAAATTCACATGGGTAAATATTAAAGAACTAGAAAATTCTTTATGAATTCTCTTATGTTGCTTGTTCTCATTAATCAATAGACCAACTGAAATTGGGATTGAATCCCATGAATGCTGGAAATAGAAAAGGTGAATATGGGTCATTCACCTGTCATGTATACCACATAAGATGCATCTATGAGATGGTTACATGTGTAATTATTATTAACGCGCAACCTGCTGTTTGCGAGATAACTTGCTCAATAATTTGATTTAGAGCATAATTTCCAGATTTTCTATTCAAGACTTTATCTTGATAAGTTGGTTATACCACAATTGGTTTAGCAAAATAATTTATTGAGTGCTTCCACTTAATAGCTAAACTATTACTTATGAGAACTAAGTTATTTATATCAGTTTAATATACATTATATACGAAAGTATTTTACATTCCCCCCTCACAAGTGGTTCAGGGTCAGGAACCGTATAATTCCATCTTATTATTGTTGATGTGCGGTGTATATTTTGATTAACACCATAATGCACAAAGATGGATTCCCAAATTTGAGGAAGAAAGTTAGTTTTTCTAACATGAGGGGGGAGACATGATAAACAATCGGGGTGGGTGAACCCTCATAGATAACTTTTCCGGTAGTACGAATCGCTACGCTTCGTTGAGAAAAAGTTACGTGGAAAGAATTATCATTTGTCCATCTAGATCCTCGAATAAGATAATATGAACTTGAAGTTCATAAAAAGATAATTCATCTACAATAAATTGCAAAGCATGCCAAACGTCTGCAATTGATAGCAAGATCGTTACTAATGAAAACGAGACTGCCCACTTCCGTTTGGGGTCATGCCATTTTGCATGCAGCAATGCTAGTTCGTCTCAGACCGACAAATTATCATAAATATTCCCCGTTGCAATTAGTTTTGGGTCATGAACCTAATATATCCCATTTAAGAATTTTTGGATGTGCAGTATATGTGCCTGTAGCACCGCCATATCGCACTAAAATGGGTCCCCAAAGAAGGTTAGGAATATATGTTGGGTTTGAATCGCCCTCCATTATTCGCTATCTTGAAACATTAACGGGGAAATTATTCACTGCTCGATTTGCAGATTGTCGATTCGATGAGACAGTTTTCCCAAAATTAGGGAGAGAAAATGGTGAAACCAAAAGGGAAATTTTGTGGAAAAATCCATCATTGTCTCATCTTGATCCACGTACCTCTCTTGTGAAAAAGAGTTGCAAAGGATTATTCATTTGCAAAGAATAGCAAATCAAATGCCAGGCGCATTTACGGATTTAAAAAGGATAACAAAATCACATATCCCTGCTGAGAATGTTCCAATTCGTATTGATGTCCCTATTGGACAATCTTCTAGTGTCATAGCTAATGAGTCACAAGCACGCCTAAAACGTGGCAGACCATTGGGTTCTAAGGATCGAAATCCTAGAAAAAGAAAAATAAATGATCAAAATGACACTACAAAAGAGTCTCATGAAGAAATCCACGATTTAATAAATTCTGAGGATCATGAGGAAACCAATGAGCCCGAGACTCAAGAAAGTAAGAAACTATCAATAAATCCAATCGATATTGAGACAAATTTGAATCGATTGGATATAGTGGTGGATTATGTCTTTGCATATAATGTTGCATCCAGCATTATGCAACATAATGAGGATCTTGAACCTCAATCTATTGGAGAATGTCGACAAAGACATGATTGGCCAAACTGGCAAGAAGCAATCCAATCAGAGGTGAATTCACTTGCGAAACGTGAAGTTTTTGGGCCTGTAGTCCAAACACCTAATGGTGTTAAGCATGTTGGCTATAGATGGGTCTTTGTACGCATGAGAAATGATAAAAATGAGGTACAAAAATATAAGGCACGCCTTGTTACACAAGGATTTTCACAAAGGCCTGGTGTCGATTATGAAGAGACATATTCACCCGTTATGGATGCTATAACGTTCCGTTATCTCATTAATTTTGTTGTCCATGAAAAGCTTAACATGCATTTAATGGATGTGGTTACCGCCTACCTTTATGGCTCACTTGATAATAAGATATACATGAAAATTCCCGAGGGATTCAAAATGCCTAACACACATAATTCAAAGTCCCGGGAAATATTTTCAATCAAATTGCAAAGATCTTTGTATGGTCTAAAGCAATCAGGACATATGTGATATAATCGTCTTAGTGAGTACTTATTAAAGGAAGGTTATATAAATGATTCCATTTGTCCTTGTGTTTTTATAAAGAAAACAACATCGGAATTTGTTGTACTTGCCGTATATGTTGATGACATAAACCTTATTGGAACTCCTATAGAACTCCAAAAGGCAATTGATTATTTAAAGAAAGAATTCGAGATGAAAGATCTCGGAAAGACAAAATTATGTCTTGGTTTGCAAATTGAACATTTGGCAAACGGGATCTTTGTGCATCAATTTACCTACATAGAAAAGGTACTGAAACGATTTTACATGGATGGCACACATCCATTAATTACTCCGATTGTTGTTCGATTACTTGATGTGAATAAGGATCCATTCCGACCTTGAGAAGAGAATGAAGAGTTACTTGGTCCTGAAGTACCATATCTTAATGCAATTGGTGCACTAATGTATCTTGCCAACACTACAAGGCCTGACATAACTTTTTCAGTCAATGTCTTAGCAAGATATAGCTCTGCTCCTACAAGGAGACATTGGAATGGAATCAAACACGTATTGCGGTATCTAAAAGGAACTACCGATATGGGCTTAGTTTATGGCAATAATTGCAGTCCCGATCTTGTTGGTTATGCCGATGTTGGGTATTTAACTGATCCACACAAGGCCCGATCTCAAACAGGTTATATGTTTACCTGTGGAGGCACTGCCATATCTTGGCGATCGACTAAGCAATCGATCGTGGCTACTTCATCTAATCATGCAGAGATAATTGCTATTCATGAAGCAAGTCGAGAATGTGTGTGGTTGAGGTCTATAATACATCTTATTCGAGACAAATGTGGTTTGAAGTGTGACAAACTACCCACGATTTTGTATGAAGACAATGCAGCATGCATAGCACAATTGAAGGAGGATTCATAAAAGGAGATAGGACAAAGCATATTTCACCAAAGTTATTCTTCACACATGATCTTCAAAAGAATGGTGATATTAGTGTGCAATAGATTCGTTCAAGTGATAATATGGCTGATTTGTTCACAAAATCTCTACCAACGTCAACCTTCAAGAAGCTAATACACAAGATTGGGATATGAAGGCTCAAGGATGTGAATTGATGCTCTCATCAGGGAGAGTTAATGCGCGTTACACTCTTTTTTCCTCACAAGGTTTTGTCCCACTGGGTTTTCCTTGCGAGGTTTTTAATGAGGCAACCAAAAGACGCATTTCTAAACACGTGTACTCTTTTTCATTTTCTAGAATTTTTTTCCCATTGGGTTTTATTTTAGTTAAGGTTTTAATGAGGCACATTATTTGTTGAATAGACATTCAAGGGGTGTTATAAATAGAATTCTATTTATGGTAAATGTCTATATTCTAGAGAGATTCTAGGGTTCGTTACTTGGTGGCTAAGTCACTCTTTCCCTATAAATAGAGAGGTCCTCTTCCATTGTAATTCATCCCAAAAAATTCAATAATAATTTCCTCTCTTTCTCTGCAATATTGTTCTTGTTCTTTTATTGTTTCATAACAATTAATTATTGGATGTCACGCAATTTGCGATATAATTAAACTAATTCAAACAGTAAACACGGCTGTCTTAGTCAAAAGTTTAGACCACTATAAAAGGACGGCATTTAGTTTTGTTTTTCTCATTACACGATTATCGTGAGGTTTCAGTATGAGCATAAATAAGATACACAGTCCTCATATATTCTTATCTATAGCAGTACTCACATATTCTAATCTATAGTTAATTTGGATAATGAAAAATTAAATCATTATGTCAAGTGCGGTTGGTGCTTGTTAATTATATTGACCGTTTACAGTCATGAGTCAACTATTCAATTAATACTACTACTGAGAGTGAGATCGACAAATCTTCCTCGAGGCATTTTATGATCAGTAGTTGGTTTTTGCTGACAGTAGTAGTTTAATATGTTATACTTAAACCAATTATACACGGAACTAATTAACTTGATCTCCAAGAAGACAGTTGATATTAATGATAAGAAAATCCACTAATTAAATTATGAGGGGTAGATTTTTTGCTCTGGTTAGAATATTTTTGAATGATTCTGGTTGTTTACCTGAACATTTGACTCTTAATTAAATATTGAAAGCAAAAATGAGCTAATAAAAAGTACAGTAGGAACAAAGAAATTTACTGAATTTTAGACCAATATTTAAGTAGTTGTAACGGTTTTAACCCTTGCATAAAGATTATTGGACTATTAAAACTATTGTATCAATTGCAACAGTTGCCATATATACCTAGATGTAACGCTTGCCCAAAAAGAATATGTCTATAGAGCAACGATTCGTTAATTAACTTTCTCTCTCTATTTTCTATTTCTATTTCTGTCTCTTTTTCTTTTCCGCCGTCATTTATAACTCATGTGGATCAGCTTATTGCTAGGCAGCAAAATTGTATCCAAATTTTTTGTTTAGTCCACTTTGGATTCCTTTATAACAAATTAAGTTTCAACGAGACTCAAGGTAAATGGGATTATATACAAAATCTACATGGAGACATATTCTTAACTTTGGCACTAACAACTGATCTTCATGGATTGGCATTAAATTTCTCATTAAAATCCTAAGAAGTTGTATTTTTTGTATTCATACAATTGTTCCCACCGAAATAGTTAATGCCTTATTTGATCGTTAACTGTGTATTTTAATTAATTTTACGTCTTTTTCCTCTTGTTTGGAATGTTCATGCTTAATCTCACGAGTATCAATATTATTCACAAGAATTTAAATGTCATCTGACCACAAAAGTTCTTAATTGCTGAGGAAAAATGGTGGTGATGTACTGCAAAATACACCACATTAAAGGAAATGAATATTCTTTTTCTCTTTTTTTTTTTTTACCACTCAAAAAATTCCTTGTATTTTTTTGTCAATAAACACGAAAGACAGAGAGAATTAAGAATAAGTAAATGTCAAAGCCATAAGGCTCCAGCTTGTTTAAGCAAAGGAACTAAATCACCCGAAATGTGAGTTTCCATCACTCTTTCTACCCCTCCTAACAACTTCCCTCCTACAAACACCGCCGGCAACTTCTCCTGACAGCCGCTACCGTCAATTCTCGACAGCTCCTCCAACACCGCCGCTTCTTCCTCTGCATCGACTTCGAAAATGGTAGGGTTTACTCCCAAACCCAGCAGCAAATGTTTCGCGACAAGGCACATGCAGCATCCACGTGTGGCTACCACGATTATCGCATATTCCGCGACCAAGTTCGCCAACCTCGTATTCATGTTACTCTCACTAGGCTGTGAACCGCGACTGCTGGAGCCGCCGCCGTTCTTGGTGGTCATGCTTCCGCTGCCGCTGCTGCTGCCGGTGGGGGTAGTTTGACTCATGGTATTGATAAATGGTTGGGCCGAATGAAGGGGGAGAGGGAAGTGAGGCGCAGGTCAAAGTGGAATATATACAGTTGGAAGCGGGAGACTAACGTTAACGGCTGTGATGTAATAATGGGCGTCACACTTACTATTGCCTACGTGTAAAATACGTCACAAACTACTTTTCCATTCCAATTGACTCCGTCATTTGATTTTGATGATCGCTTTTAGTAGCTTTTTGTTTTACCCAAAATTATTTTGATCTAAAACAAGTGTTACTTTTTTGTTTTAAATCGATATTAATTACAGTACTTTTTTGTTTTAAATCTATAAATGATTTTTATAATTTTTAAAATTTAACAATTATTGCCGTTTAAAGATGTTAATGCTACTACTACTATTAAATATTTTTTTAAAACAACGAATACTACTATTTCGATTCCGCATAAGCCGTGAAAAAAACAACAAAGTTAAGAATCGCAGTTGGTGATAGAAAAAATTGGAGCATTCACTTTACTTACATTGGAGTATTCCCTGATAACAAGGTACAGTCGGAAATGCATATGGATTTAAGTTATAGTACTAATAATTACAATATTAGTGAATTTTAGTTTTAATATCACAGGTTAATTATTAGTTTTTCCAAGTTACTTGCTAGTATTTATTAAAATTTACTTATAATTACCTAATAAGTAATCTAATTGTATAATTATTTTTCAACCAACAAATCCTTCTTTTATGACAAGCATAAATTTGACTAATATTAATATTTACGAAATCTAGAGATTTCAAAGTTTTAACTAGCCGGTCAGGAGTAAATTGATTTTTATGACATTTTCAGTTATCTTATGGAGTAGCTATTAGCCTATTACGTACAATTAGATGCTTATCAATATATGTATATATAGAGAATCATGTATACATAGGGTAAACGGTAATAGTCATCTATCCTTCTAAATGGGCACTTAAATTTCTTAATTAACTACTAGCAAAACAATGTTCCCATCCATATAAACAATTGGAGAAGAAAGCATAATTAAAGTTCAAGATAAATATAAAACTAATACACTGGCTTAGTTGCCTAGCTCTTTAAATTTTCATTATTCTCAAATGGGAATGTCCAAAGACACTGCAGTATCAAGAGCACCAAAAGATGGTGACATATCCAAAGAAGTTGATGCAAAGTAATTACTATTTCTTTGAGCCAAGTTTTTCTTTGCTTGTGCTTGCCATCTTCTTAGCCCTCTAACCATTCCATCACTGAAAACACTCTTTTTTAATTTTAGTTCCCATCTGTTCCAAAAGAAAAGGAAATTATACACAACTTAATCAAATTTTAGCTTGAAAATTAAAATTTTAATTTTTTTTTACTTATATGACAGAGTGGGTTGGTTTGTCATTTGTCAATGTGTGTATATATATATATATATGAACCTGGGAGACGAGAGCATATTAAAGGCAGTATAAAGGAAATGTACCAGCACTCCCGTGATAATCCTTGTTATAGTAATGTCTACTGTATTTCGATGAAAGCAAGAATCCAAAACCTAATTAATTACTACACTAGTTAATTAACTAAAAATTGTGCTTAAGAATCCTAAAGGAAAAAATTTAGAGAAATTTAAGTTGTATTGTGGTCCAAAATCGTGGAATCAGATTGTAAAGAAGCTACCTTGCTTGTGATTACAGTTAAACAAATATAATGTCTCATATCAGGTGTACAACAACAACAACAAACCCAATGTAGTCCCATAAGTGAGGTTTAGAGAGGTAATACGTATGCAGCCTTACACTTACCTTGTAAAGGTAGAAATGTTGTTTCCGATAGACCCTCGGCTCAAGAGAAGCATATCAGGTGTACTATTAATTTATTTAATGCGGTTTATAAAAGTCCTTAACCACAGAGTGGTTTAAGATTTTTCGATGAATATCATGAAGCTTACCGTGGTCCACGTAAAGAATGCCAACTGAAATGAGCTCTGCAGTTTTTCCAAAACCAACAGATTAATTGAGAAACATATAATTTATATTAAAGTAGAGAGAAGTTATGACCATTTTAAAGAATTTGTTTTGAATCGGACTTTGTTGAGACCCAAAAGAATCATAAAAGTACCTGAAAAAGGATGAAGTGCATGAGATGGAGAAGCAGTTTGGTTGGAGAGAGATTGATCATAACGTTAGCAAATTGGATTGTGCTTTAATGAGAAGATTAATACCAGTAATGGTTAAGTGTTGGTTGAAGTAGTTAAGAATTGAGACAGTTGCAAAAAAATGACTTCCTCCTAAAAGTGGGAAAGTTATTTTCACTCATTTGGTGGAAAATATTTTTTTTAATAAATACTTTCTGACAATTAAATAAAAGAGAATAACAAAACCCTTTATATGGAAACAAAAAATCCTATAAAGGTTATACTATATATTATAATCAATTTTAGAATTGGTCCGAGAAATTTAAAAATTATATATAGAAATATTTTATTATCTATTTCATTGCTTTTTCGGGTCTAAGCAAGTAATTAAAGAAACATGATTTAATCAAGAAATTAAAACAGCTTACTGGCAAACGCAGAAAACGGTGTTCACTCCAAAATTTGAGATGCCGCTTGCCGAATGATGTTTGATGAATTAGTTGTGTGAGCTCGATAAATCTAAATGCACAGCTTAGATTTATCCATGCAAGCTCATACTAGAATCTGCCATGGCTAATGGTGAAGAGAAGAAAAAAGCAGTTACAAAAAGAAGAGAAGAAGAATCTGTGTATTGAAAAATGAAGTGAAATACAAAGATATATATATATATATATATGTAACTTAACTATAATTGTGTCAACTAACTATAGTTCTAACAACCTAACTATGGTCACCACTAACCACTAACCAACTATAACTAACTCAAGCTTAACACTACAATGCTAACTAACTAACTAATCTTCACACTCCCCCTCAAGTTGGAGGGTGTAGAATGTTAAGCACTCCAACCTTGCTTGAGAGAAAGACATGATGTGAATGGCCAAGCCCTTTAGTTAACAAGTCAGCCTGTTGATCCTTGGTCCCTATGAAGAGAGGCACGAGCAAACCTTGTTTGATTCTATCACGTACAAAGTGACAATGGATCTCTATATGTTTGGTACATTCATGGAAGATAGGATTAGCTGCTATTTGTAAAGTTGACTTACTAATCACAGTAGATATGCACTGGTTGTTTGATAGTCACACCTAACTCAGCAAACAGCCCCAACAACCATACGACCTATGTTGTCACTGCTGCTAAACTTCTATATTCTGCCTCTGCAGAGCTTCTTGATACTGTATGTTGTTTCTTTGATTTCCAAAAGATAAGGGAGTCACCAAATTTGATCAAGTATCCTGTAACAGACCTGCGTGTGTTTGGACAACTAGCCCAATCAGCATCACAGAAGCAAGTTAAGATATCTTCATTAGACTTGCCTAGAAGGATTCCCATCCTTGGCTCATGTTTGAGATATTTGACAACTCTCATAGTTGCATCTCAATGAGACTTTTTTGGCTCTTGCGTGAATTGACTAAGAGTCTGCACTGCAAACACAATGTCTGGCCTAGTGATGGTGAGATAGATCAGCCTACCAATCAGTCATTGATACTCAGTTGCATCAGATAGTATCTCGTCATTCGTAACATCAGTGTGTCTATCAAATTCTGCAGAAGTAAACTTTTGATTGAGATCAATTGGGGTCAGAACAGGTTTGGCACCTCCTAGGCCAATATCTAAAATCAATTGGAGACAATACTTTCTTTGGTTTAAAAGTATTCCATTCTTGGACCTTAACACTTCAATTCCCAGGAAGTACTTAAGATCACCAAGATCCTTGATTTTAAACTGTTGGTGAAGCACCTCTTTAGTCTCATTGATAAAATGTGTGTTGTTTCCAGTTATCAACAAATCGTCCACATATACTAACACTGCTACAAAGTCTTCACCATTTCTCTTAGTAAATAAGGAGTAGTCATAAAGACTCTGAACATATCCTGCAGCTATGAGGGCCTCACTAAGCTTGATATTCCATCGCCTTGAAGCTTGTTTTAGGCCATATAGTGATTTCAGTAGCCTGCAAACCTTTGCCTCCCTCTGCTTTCTGAAACCTTGAGGGAGTTCCATGTACACTTCCTCATACAAATCACTCTGTAGAAACGCATTGTACACATCCATTTGTGAAATATTCCATCCCCTGGAAGCAGCAAGTGCAATAACAGATCTCACAGTAACCATTTTTGCAACTGGTGAGAAGGTTCCATTGTAGTCTAAACCTTCCCTTTGACTATATCCCTTAGCAACCGATCTTGCCTTAAACTTTTCTACTTCTCCACTAGCTTTGTACTTGATCTTATATACCCACTTTGACCCAATGGCCTTCTTTCCTTTTGGTAAATCAACAACATCCCAAGTTTTGTTGTCTTCTAGTTCCTTAATCTCCATTTCCATACCTTCAATCCACCTTCTGTCCTTTGAAGCCTCGACAAAGTTCTTTGGATCAGTCATCATAGAAATGTTGGTTAGAAAACTTCTGCATTTATCCTTCAACCTGTCATAAGACAAGTAGTTAGATAAGGGATAAGAGGATCCCTGACTTCTTTTTGTGGTTACATAATCGTGCAGCCATAAAGGCTCCTTTGAGGTTCTTTTTTATCTCCTTATTTCATCTCTTTGCAGTTCTACAACTGGTGAGACAGTGACATCACTTCGCAATATAGATTGTTGTTGTGCTGGTGCTGATATCCTTGCACCATCTGAACTAGATTCACCAACTCTTGCTTCAGACATGTCTATGTTGTTGTCTTTTGCAATTGCTGGCAAATGTTGTTCATCCTGTGCATATTCTTCTATGTTCTCACTTTCCATGTTTGTTGGCGAGTGCTGCTCAGTATGAGCATTTTCTGCAGTTGCTTCATTCTCATTTCTTCTAGCATCAACTGATGTGTCCATGTCATGACATCTTGGCTCAGTTGTCTCATTCGTTCCATCATGTCCAGTCCTCTCAGGTTGCAAATCTCCACTGTTGAGAGGTGTTGCAAACATCTCTATTGTTGTGTGCTCCCCTGTAATTGGGACTTGAGAGATTGACTTAGCAAATGGAAATATAGGCTCCTTGAACATTACATCTCTGCAAACAAAGAAACAGTTAGTAGATAAATCAATCAGTCTATATTCCTTCTGTGTTTCTGCATATCCAAGAAATATGGCTGCTCTTGCTCTGGGTGAAAACTTGTCTTCTTTGATCATGTTAGTAGCATAGCAAAGGCATCCAAACACTCTCAAATGACTCAAGCTAGGTGACTTCTTATGTAGAACCTCATATGGAGATTTTCCATTGAGCAAAGCAGTAGGCAACCTGTTTATCACATACACTGTTGCATTAACACATTCACCCCAAAATCTTATAGGAGTAATAGCTTGAAATTTCATTGCTCTTGCTATGTCTAGAATATGTCTATGTTTCCTCTCCATCACTCCATTTTGTTGTGGAGTGTATACGCAACTGCTTTGATGAATTATCCCATAAGAGTTAATCAATTATGTCATGTGTTTATTAAAAAATTCGGTTCCATTGTCTGTTCTAATCAATTTTACCTTAGACTGAAACTTTGTTTGCAACATAGGCAGCAATTTTCTAAGCACCACAACAACATCACTCTTCAATTGAAGCAAATGTATCCAAGTATATCTTGTATTATCATCCACAATAGTCAGAAAGAAATATTTCTTATCATGAGTTGGGTATTTATATGGTCCCCAAACATCCAAATGCAAGAGAGAAAGAGGTTTCTCACTTGTAGTTAAACTTCTGGGAAACACCAATCTACTTTACTTAGCAAGAGGACATACAGGACAGTCATTGTTTACTGCTATGTCTACAGCTTTATTATGAAACAAATCTATATTCTTCATAGTACTAACTGAAGCATGGCCTAATCTTCTGTGCCAAAGTGCTCCATCTTCCTCATCCTTCCTTGTGCTTGTGGATGCAAACTGTCTTATTCCCTTGATGAATTTGTCTAAATCTTCTTTGAAACCTTTCTTCAGTATGTACAACCCACCTTTTTCTTTACCAATCCCTCTCACCTTGCCATTGTAAAGGTCTTGGAATAGGCAGAAATCAGGAAAGAAATTCACTGAGCACAACAATTGCCTAGTTAGTTTAGAAACTGACAAAAGGTTGAACTTGAACTCAGGTACAAACAGTACATCATCCAGTTCCAGTTTATCGAGAATGATTGCTTTACCAATGTGCGAAACATTAGCCGTTTCTCCTGTGGGCAAATGAACTTGTTCATTTCTATGCATATTGACTTTATCTTTGGCTACTAATGCCTCTAATTCACCAGCAATACGATGCGTTGCTCCAGAATCAATTATCCACTCTGTACAAGGTAAGTTTGCCATTAATGAGGTAGCCATACCTGTCATGTTGGCTTGACATTCAGGAGTCTCCTTGTTCAACATGTTTAGAATCTGCCTATACTGGTCTTCAGTGAAGTATGGCGCTGCCTTCAGTGCACCATTGTTGCCTTTCTCTTCACATTCCTGCATTGGTTTATCATTTCCAAATACTCCAGTAGTTATGTTAGCTGCATATGTTTTCCTATTTTTGAATTCATTTGGATATCCAACAAGTTGTAGCAATTCTCCTTAGAATGACCTGGCTTATTGCAGTACTCACACTTCATGAATGGCTTCTTCCTTTTATACTTCTTAATTTGCATCGTTGGCTGACCTTTTGCTGCTTGCATAGCAATAGGATCTACCTTATTTCCTATAGTCGAGTTAGAATTATGGCTTTCATCTTCAATTATCAAGGCATAGGCTTGATTCAAAGTTGGCTCTATAGTCTTCATCAGAATATGTCATCTTGCTTGGTCATAAGTCTCATTTAGTCCACTTAAAAACTGCATCAACCTTTTGTTGAAGGTGCTCGACATATTCCTTCGAATTAGGAATAGGCACCACTGTATCATACTCAACCCATAACTCCTTGAGCTTTGTGAAGTACACAGATACAGAATCCGTTCCCTATGAAATAGTGGCTATCTCCCTGTGCAATTTAAAAATTCTCACACGATTCACTTTGTCAAATCTCTCTCTCAAATCCTCCCAGACTAAATGCGTGTCAGATGAATACACAATTCCGTTAAGAAATTCTGGAGAGACTGTGTTCATGATCCAGGACAGGACAATAGCATTGCATGTTTCCCAATCTTCATGTAATGCAAGCTCGAATGAGTCCTGTTTGCATGTCCCTAGCACAAACCCTAGCTTCCTCTTAGCTTGCAGTGCAATTCACATTGATCGACGCCATAAACCATTGTTTTCTGATCCTGTGAGTTTTACAGGAATCAAAATCGAACTAGGAGTATCTGAAGGATGTACGAACAAAGGATGCGTGTGATCGATTTTGTGAGTCGCCATTGGTAGTCATTGATCGATCAGAACTATAGTTAGTTGACACAACTATAGTTAAGTTACATATATATATCTTTGTATTTCACTTCATTTTTCAATACACAAATTCTTCTTCTCTTCTTCTTGTAACTGGTTTCTTCTTCTCTTCACTATTAGCCATGATAGATTCTCGTATGAGCTTGCATGGATAAATCTGGCGCCGTCTGTAGGGAGTTTCTAGTTAAAATCTTTAGTTTCTGCTAGATCTAAAATAAACACATGTACAACAGTTATCTTTTTTCTTTCTCGTTCGCACGAACTAACAATGACAGAAAAAGGAGAAGAAAGGCTAAAAGCCATAGCAGATGTCACCACCAAACTCATGAATACCATCAACGAAGCTGATAGAGAAGGCGAAGAAAATGTAACGCCAAGCGTTACACCAGGGCGAAGTAGTTCACCTCTCTCTCATGGAAGTGTAACTGTCGCACGAGAAAGGGGGGCTTCCACGTCCACAACCGAAGAAGCACCACCGTCGATGAAAAAGCTACTGGAAGCGTGGCTGACAAGCACACTAAGCAACTTCCTTAACAAACTCGCTCAGGGATCAAGTCAAAACACAGCACAAGCGGATGCTACAACAACCGTTAACGAGCAACCCGCCCCCCGCCTAACAGGTAATACTAACTCTATTGTTGATGCAGGCAATGACACACTTGCAGTGATACTGAAGAAGATGGAAGAAACGGAAAATGAAAATAAAGCACTCCGAGACCAGATGAATGAAAATCAAGAAAGGGTCGACAAGATACCAGGCGCCCAAAACTCTTTCCTAAACGGGACGTCAGCCGGTTCGTCGAACAACCGTATAGCGAAGAGGCAGCCCGCATGCCATACCCAAAACCTTCAAAATGCCACTATATTTGAGAATATATGACGATACGATGGACCCCGAAGACCTCATCATTCACTACGTCACAGCAGTGAAAGGTAACGACCTCTCAAAGGAATAGGTACCGTCAGTATTGCTGAAGAAGTTCAGCGAAACCTTAACAGGGGGAGCCTTAACATGGTACTCACATCTACCATCATGGTCAATAACAACGTTCGAGGAAATGGCCGACATGTTTGTAACCACCCACACTGGGGCTAAGAAAGCGGAGGCCAGAGTGAACGATATATTTGCCGTTATACAGTCTCTTGGCGAGGGACTCAAGGACTACCTCACCCGATTCAACAGAGTTAGAATGAGCTTGCCAAATGTATCTGAAGGGATGGCTGTGGCAGCCTTCCAAAATTGGTTGAACAGGAATGGGTCGAGGGCGACCAGAAAATTGCTGAGTAGACTCATGAAATATCCCCCCACCACTTGGGAAGAAATTCACAATGTTTATTGCGCCGAGGTAAGAGCAGATGAGGACGACCTCAAAAGCCGAACCCAACAGCTAACGTCAGTCCAAATAGAGCCGAGAAGAGACCGCCGCAATGATAGTTGAAGAGATCACCCAGGTCCACGTCCCAACCGGGACATGCACCAACCATACGTCAGAGCGGCTATCCCACCATCTCCTCGCCATGCGGAAGGGTCGTCCAGACCAAATTTAGGGACTCAATGAAACGAAAGAGGTATGCCTCCACTCTTATCCACTTACAATTTTTGTGTTTCCCCCTCAGAAATAGTGTACACACTGGAAAATCTCGGCCTGAAGGTGAAATGGCCTCAAAAGATGAAGTCCGACCCAAATACCAGAAGGTCGAACGCTTGCGAGTTCCACCAAGAGCGAGGTCACAAGACCGAAGACTGCATAGCTTTGCGACAAGAAGTGGTAAACATGCTCAACCAAGGACACCTAAAAGAGCTGATGAGCGACCGAGGAAGAGCCAACTTCGACCGTGGACGAGAAAAACACTAAGGCCCTCCAAAGCCACCCTCCCTCGCTCGCACCATCCAAATGATCATTGGCGGAGGCAACAAGCCGCAATCAATCTCGTGAAGTTCACCACCACGCATAAACTGAAGTGGTCGATCACCCACGAACGGTATGACGACCTCGAAGACAGTATCATCTTTGATAAGTCAGATACCCACGGTTTGAATTTCCCTCACCTTGATGCTCTTGTCATTACCTTACAAATTTTGGATACTGGCATAAAAAGAATAATGGTTGGCGATGGAAGTGGCGCGTGTATTATCCACCCTCGAGTTCTCGCACTAATGAGACTCGAGGATAAGATAGTACCACGTTGCATAACAATGGCAGGTTTTAACAATGCAGTTGAGCGAACCTCAAGAGAAATAATGCTACTCGTCTTGGATGGGAGCATCACCATAGAGACAACATTCCATATCATGAACCAGGATATGACCTACAACGCCATCATAGGGAGACCTTGGATACACGCCATGAGAGCATCTCATCCAGCTTGTATCAAGTGATCAAGTTCCCTACTCCGTGGGGGATATTCAGCATTCGAGGCGAAAAGCGCACGACCCAAGAATGCTATCGCATCGCCCAAGACTGTATGTACACTTAACAGTTAAAAGAAACGGGCCAATCGCCAAAGTCGGGGCCGAAACCCGACAAACAAAGAGATATCATCAAGGATCCCGACGTCGTGGAGGCCACAGGGTCAACAGTTGAATACCTTGACCCCGTCCGAATGGACAAAAATGACCTCAGCAAAAAGGCTTACATCGTCCATAAACTCTCCGAACCAGGTAAGTTTCATAATAGCTTTTAACTGACAATGCAGATCTATTCGCTTTCTCCCATGCAGATATGTTAGGTATCCCGAAGGACATCGCCACGCACAAATTGAACGTAGATCCATTCTACCCACCAGTACGAAAAATGAGAAGAAAATTCAACACAGCAATCAACGAGGTCGTCCGCGAAGAGGTGGAGAAACTACTCACCAACGGCTCCATCAGAGAATCCAAATACCCAGAATGGGTCGCCAACGTAGTCATGGTAAAGAAGAAAAATAGGAAATGGCGCATGTGCCTAGACATCACAGACCTAAACAAAGCATGCCCAAAGGACTTTTTTCCGCTGCCGCACATTGACAAATTCATCGACGCAAAGGCAGGGCACGAGCTGCTTAAGCTTCCTGGACGCCTATTCAGGATACAATCAAATCCTCATGGAGGCGGAGGACCAGGAGAAGACCACTTTCATAACTCATCAGGGAACGTACTGCAATAGAGTCATGCCATTCGTATTGAAAAATGCAGGGGCAACCTATCAAAGGCTGGTCACTAAGATGTTCAAGGACCAGCTCGGCAAAATAATGGAAGTGTACATAGAAGATATGCTAGTCAAATCTAAAAGGAAAGAAGATCATATTGACCACCTGAAAGAAGCCTTCGATATACTGAGGCGTTATTGTATGAAGCTAAACCTTGAAAAGTGCGCTTTTGGCGTGACTTCAGGCAAGTTCCTCAGCTTCTTGGTGTCACAAAGAGGCATCGAAGTCAACCTCGACCAGATCAAAGCCATTGAAGGAATACCTGAAGTACTGACCAACAAGAAGCAGGTGAAAAAACTGACCGGCCGTATAGCCGCCCTGTCGAGATTCATCTCATGATCCTCCGATAGATGCCACAAATTTTTCAACAGGCTCTAGTGGAACTCAGAATGTGTCGAGGCCTTAAGGGAACTAAAGGCATATTTGTCCTCACCTCCACTATTCGCCAAAGCAAAACCCCGCGAACGCCTCCTAATATACTTGGCCATATCAGAAGTAGCGGTAAGTGCAGTGCAGGTCCGCGAAAACAAAAGTACGCATTCTCCAATTTACTATATTAGAAAAACCCTGGTCGATGTCGAAACGAGGTACCTCCACCTCGAAAAGTTGGCTCTGGCATTGGCTATAGCTTCACGCAAGCTTAGATCTTATTTTCATTGTCACCCCATATCGGTAGTCACGACCTTCTCCCTAAGAAGAATTCTAAATAAGCCCGAACTATCGGGGAGGTTAGACAAATGGGCCATCGAATTGAGCGAGCATGATATCACATATCAGCCACGAACGGCGATAAAGTCGCAAGTACTAGCAGACTTCGTCGCCAACTTCAGCTCCAAGATAATGCTTGAAGTCGAGCAGGAAACTTCTCATACTGCGCCCAACTTACCGAACTATGGGTCTTATACACCATCGGCACTTCTAACACGTCAGGTTCTGGACTGGGACTCGTACTTGAGGTCCCAACGGGCGAAGTCGTCCTCCAGTCCATACGGTGCCCCGATATAACTAACAACGAGGCCGAGGACGAGGCCGTAATTGTAGGACTAAAACCAGCTCTCAAGTATGGAGCACGACGAGTCATCATTCGATGCGACTCACAACTAGTCGTCAACCAAGTCACAGGGACTTAGCAAATCAAGGAATAAAGGCTATAGAAGTACCAAACAAAAATTCATAAACTTCTGACATAATTTGATGAATGCCAATTTAATCAAGTACCTCGAGAGCAAAACATCGAGGCAGATGGCCTCGCTAATTTAGCAGCAGCAACAAAAAGCATAAATGGAAAAGAGAGAGTGGTCACGCTACACCACTCGTGGATAGACCAACTTGAGGTACACTTTGCAAACTTGACTTGGTACTAGTGCAATCGTATTATAACATATTTGCAGGAGGGAGTACTTCCATCAGACAAAAAAGAAGCCAAAACGCTTCGAATGCAGGCGGCTAGGTACAACATCATCGATAACGACTTGTACAAAAGAACATTTGGCGGCCCCTTTGCAAAATTCCTGGGGCCAAACAAAACAAGACGCGTCCTTGAGGAAGTACACGAAGTCCATTGCGGCGCCCATACCGGTAATCGGGCCCTCGGGTCGGATGCCTCATACGAGCAGGCTATTATTAGCCCACCATGAAGAAAGAAGTTGCCGACTTTGTCAAAAAATGCGAGCAATGCCAGAAATATGCCCCCATGATACACCAAGCGAGCAAGCACCTCCATTCAGTCACATCGCCATGGTTGTTCATCAAATGGGGGAGGGACATCGTGGGACCACTCCCAGCAAGACGAGGTAATGTACGTTTCCTTTTGTTTTTAACTGACTACTTTTCCAAATGGGTAGAAGCAAGTGTGTTCTCCCAAATACGTGAACAGGAAGTTATCACATTCATATGGAGGAACATTATATGTCTCTTCGGCATCCCCAAAGAGATCAACTGTGATAACGGACCACAGTTCACCGGGAAAAAGACCACCAAATTTTTTGAGAAATGGCACATCAAGCGAATACTCTCCATGCCATATCATCCTGCAGGAAACGGCCAAGTCGAATCCTCCAACAACACAATATTAAACATCATGAAAAAGAAACTCGAAGACGCCAAGGGACTGTGGCCAGAACTGCTACCAGAAGTGCTATGGGCATACCGCACCACGCCAAAAACGAGCACAGGATAAACTCCATACTCATTGGTCTATGGGATTGATGTTGTTATACCGGTCGAGGTTGGGGAGCCAAGACTGAGATACTCCAATAAGAGCAGACCAAGCAACAATGAGAACAGAAGGCAAGACCTCAACGAAGTAGAGGAGCAAATAGATATGGCCTACATAAGAATGATAGCCCAAAAACAACAAGCAGAACGGTACTACAACAAAAAGGCCAAAGGTAGACCACTCAAAGTTGGGGACTACGTACTCAAGGCCAAAACACAGGAAAGCAAAGACCCAAGAGAAGGCAAACTCGGAACGAACTGGGACGGACTGCACAAAATCACAGCATCAGCTAACAAAGGGTCATCCCAACTAGAAGCAATGGAGGGAAAGCTACTACCAAACAATTGGAACGTCGCTCACCTCAAATACTTTCAACTTCTAAAAAAGTACATCCTCCAAGTCATACTCTTTTTACCTCACTCGGGTTTTTATCCCTAATTGGGTTTTACCGAGGAGGTTTTTAATGAGGCGATGAAGGGGACTCTCGAAGTTCAAGTTTTTGATTCATCGTTCTGCCTATAGACTACTCCAGGCAGAACGATGAAGGTATTAGGGTATACGGAGAACTCAAATGAATTTATTAAACAAGCATGTAATATTCTCCAGTGATATGAATAAACAAAGAAGCATGCAACATTTTTCACAAAACTCCAAATCATTCTACATTCTACACTTACATTCGACCTCGCTCGAATCACTTACATTCGACCTCGCTCTCACTTACATTCGACCTCGCTCGAATCACTTACATTCGACCTGGCTCGAATCACTTACATTCGACCTCGCTCGAATCACATACATTCGACCTCGCTCGAATCACTCACATTCGACCTCGCTCGAATCACTAACATTCGACCTCACTCGAATCACTCACATTCGACCTCGCTCGAATCACTTACATTCGACCTCACTCAAATTACTTCACATTCCGCGAAGCTCGAACTACTCCATGCTCAATAAAACTTTAACCTCAAATCAGTCTACGCTCAGCCTCCCCGGAAGCAACATCTCACAACAAAATAAAACAGGCAACAAGAGAGCGTGAATATGAAAACATATAGCAAAACGTAAGCGTTCCATTGCAATTAATTGGGTTACATTACTCGCTTTTTACAAAGGTCTCGAGTACGCCCTCACAAAAACAACAAAACAACCAAAAATTAAGCACAAAGGCTTTACGTTGCATCATCCTCATCATCCAAGGCTTTACCACAAGCTTCGCGAGCTGCCTGTGCCTTGACACCAACGTCGGTAAGCTCCTCTTCAGAAACCTTCCCGGCAGCCCTCAAAGACTTGTACACGTCAAGCTGAGCCTCAGCATGAACCCACATCTCATATAACTCTCGTGATACATTCCGGTCGGCGGAAGCTTGAGAAGTAGACGGTTGGGCCAGTTGTTCCTTCTCGGCCTTCAGGAGGACGATCTTCTCACTTAACCCAGATAACTCCCCCTCTAAATTCCAAATATGCTCCCCCAACCTCGCCACCTTAAGTGTTGATGTCTCCGCCTCACTGGCCCGCTCAAACCTATAAATGCGCAGGGTACCCACCAAAGCTGCCGCCTCCGCCACTAAGGCCGTCCTGGTCCTCTCAACCAGATTCAGCTCTACGACCCTAGCACTCAGCTCATCCCTCAAGTCAGTGACCCTTGCCTCGATCTGTTCGAGCTCGACCTTCAAGGACACCACCCGCACCTGGAGATCTGCGTTCTCGTCCATTATCCCCTTACTCAATTCAAGCTCACATGCATTGGACTTCAGCATCTCCTCCAACATGCTGCATCGGCCAACGGCCTTCATAATCTCCTCTTCTTTCTCTTTCAGCTCCTCGTCTTTCCTCCCGATCTCATCACGCTACTCCCGAAACTGCCCGTCCTCGCCGACACTCTTGACTACCTTCCGATACTTAGAGAGATACTCTCTGTACTCAGACTCCATACTCCTACAGAGAGTAACCCTTTCCTCCTCTCACTGTCGCGCTCAATCTCCAGGATGAGAGTCCAGTGAGCCAAAAAAAAGAAGAGACAAGTCAGCCAAAGTAAAATGATGTCAACGGAACATACAAGAACTCAGAAGAGAAGAAGTGGGAACTCAGCCGCAAAGCCATGCCCGATATGCCTAGAAAAAGGTCAGTATCGTTCAGTGTCCTCAACTTACTGTTTTCCGCCTCCGAACACAAAGGGGCGAAAGATGGCGCCACATGTTCTGTGTCGACCAAGAGGTTGTAATCCACAGGAATGACTATGTGTCGATTAGAGCCTTCCGTCCTTATCTCCACACGAGTAGCCCTCTCAGTGCAAGTCGGTACCTCCTCGGGTTCGATGTCAGAACCAGAATCAACGTCCCCTGCGGGGACCTCATCACTCTTACCACCGCAGATGAAGAGACACCTTTAACAGCCCGCGCGAGCTCTTCGCCACTATTAAATCCCTCGACCCTAGAAGGTCTTTCCTCCATAATGGCAGTCGTTGCAATAGCCGCCTCCACGGCTGGAAACGACTCAGGTCTCACCTCAAGAGCCATGGCTCTTTCCGACTCTTCAACAGCAACAACCTTCCCCATTTCTACCCTCCGCCTCTTCCTCGGCAACGATTCCTCGCCACGAGATGACCCATCGGCGAGGAGGAGAACCTACTGAGATGAGACCTCGTCTGGGACAACAACGTCTAAAGAGGCAGGCTCCCTTACCCGTAGATTCTGGCCTAATCTCAAACAGACTAGCTAAAGCGAACTCCATCGCGGTCGAGGTCACCTTCTGGCGAAAAGTAAGAGCGGGGCCCTTCACCTTTTTATAAACTCGCCGACCTAACACCAAAGGGAAATCAATTCAGAAAACGATAAAGGACAAAGCCAAGCCGAAAAATAAGAATACTTAAGAGACGAGGTCCTAGGCCCGTAGCGCTTATGAAAGGATGCCCAATCACGAATTCCCACGGTATGGGGCAACACACGGGTTACCAAATCCTCAATATCCAAGACAAGAGAAGGAGAATGCCTCACAGCTGAAAGCAAGGGTATAGTGAGCGGGTCGAAGACCGAAAAGAAAAGAAAAAAACGAAGAAAGAATAGCGGATGGTACGAGGAGATACTTACGACTGTAATTCCATTTCTTAGGTAATCCAATCTGGTTTGCCACTACATGATCAATTCTGACGAAGAAATATTTGCGCCAGAATAGCCGACTTGCTTTATCATCCGTCCCAGCCACCAATCCCTTCGTTCCACGATGCCGTAAATGAATTAGAGTGCCTCTAAAGAAGGTAGGCGAGAACAAGTGCAGCAAATAGCGGAGATCGACCTCGCAACCAGCTAGTTTCGCGTATTTAGCCAGCACCAGGAAGACCTTATATAAGTAGGGAGAGAGTTGTGCCAGGCAAACGCTATATAAGCGGCAGAACACCTCAGCTAACCGAGGGAGAGGAAGGGTGTAGGCGATCGCAAATGGATAAGCGTAAAAAGCACAAAACCCTGGTCGATGAACCTGAACTATATCGCCCCCCCGCCGGGACGATTTCGACATGAGGGGGGATGCGATATTTAGACCGCATGTCAGCCAAGTCAGCTAGTCCCGACTCAGATAGCTCAGGTACAAGAGCAGGAGCAGGTTCTTTAGGAAAATCATTCCTGACGGTAGGATTTTTAGGAACCACCTCTTCAAGTGGGGAGGTCGTCATCTCCTTCGACCAAGGGCTCCTCACCAATAGCAAGAATGGCCACCGATAAAGGAGTGGCATCGAAAACTTCATCATGACTATAATGTCGACCCGTGGATTGGACTTGATAGCCTTGTTGGTCATGGTCGAAGTCTAAGCCAATTACGGCTTAGCGACGAAGAGTCCCTCTCAAGAGAAGCTAATGTTGAGATCGGGAAGAGATTATTAGAAAGCAACGGCAAGATGAGTTCAGGGCAGGGAGAAAGAATATTCCATTAGAATATTCATTTGCTTGTACTTTTTTAGAGTTTCTAAAGAATGTTCCCTATAAATAGGAAGAGAAAAGTAACAAAAAGGAATATTGAATCTTATGAGAAAAATACATTTGTAAAGTTGGCTACAGAGAATATACAAAACTTGTCTTTTCCATTGACTCTTTAGTTCGAGAATACCTTTTCGTTGACAAGATCCAAGAATCTTGTGTTCATTCACGTTTTATATTATCCACGCTGCTGACAGGGGGGAAGATTGGCTCAACTCAATGAATATTTGAGTGATAAATTCCTCTTTATTACATCTTTTGTCATTTCATGCATTTATTCCATATATCTCTCGGAACATTCATTGGTAATCATTGTACACGATTGACTTTTACTTATTATTACGATGCAAGATTTAATCTCGCTTACCTATCAAACTTCCAGATCTAGTGGTCATTAAATTTAACTTGGATTCACCCCTTATCTTTTTTTTATCAATTCGTTTAAAAAAAAGGTTAATATTTTATTTTTTTGACAAAACAATCTGGCCATTTAACAAAACAGTAGTAGTAAGGAATAACATGATCAAGCACATTTCCAATTCTAGCCACCAATTTTCTTGAGAAATTTTCTAGAAGACTGACAAATATCATAGTAAAGAGTTCCAGAAATATGTACAAAGAAGAATTCCTTTTCAACTTCGCTACTTCTCTGTTTTGTTTGAATAATATTTACTAGTGACAACTGGTAAAACGTGCAATCAAAACTAGTCAATATAAAGCTGAACAAATACTTTAACGGATTTTAATAAAGAACTTCTCATTATATAAAAATGGAAATCAATACTATTTTCAAGAAAAACCGAAGCTGATTCAAGAACTTAATTAAATTACCTTAAGCGTTTCAACACTGAAGGTGAGGAAGCAAGAAAGAATAGGGAAGAAAGCCAGAGCAAATATTAATTCTCTAGACATCAAAGATTTCTTCACCTGAAAATAAAAAAAGATTGACACGTATAATTCACTTGCAACTATAATCTATGTCTCTTTACATTGAACCAAATTGCAGTTTCTTTATAATTTACAAATCATCACTTGTCAAGCTTTGAGTCAAAGACTTCCTTCTCTTCTTGTTGAAGTACGACAGCAATTAATGCAAAACCAAATGAATCAAGAGTATATCTAGTACTATGGAGGGTTTAATTTAGTAATAAAAATGGCTGCAAAGCTACTGCATGACGAAAGTAAGTAATAGTAACATCATGTCTCAAATGATGTTAACTGTAAGCTTCACCTATAGTGAGTCTTTAAGCTTAAAAGGGCATCAAATAGATCTTGAATTTTCTCGAACAACTTGTTCTTAGACAAATAATTAATGATCTTATTGCTACTTTTTCTATCAAATTAACTTGTTCATAGACAATGAATAGTAAAAGTTATTGTCATGTGACTAGCTATAAGGGATCATGACAAATTCAAGCTCACTAAAAATAGTGATCTCTTGCAGAAATATAAAGCAAGAATGCGTAAAATACACAAACATATTCCGGCCCGTCCTTCCTTGACCTGCACTGAGCTGCCCTATTTAATTATTGCTTCCTAATCACGGTTAATCAAACTTATTATATATCTGCAATGGCATATAGGGATAGTAAAACATACCTTAGCTAAGAGATGAAGGGCATGTTCAATAAGAATGGAAATAGTAATCAAAATGAAACACACAGCAGCAATAGCCAATGTTGGTGTTGTCCCCAAAGTTATGGCGGTGCTGCTTGAACATGCCATATATATATCTACTGACTGATAATCTTCCCAGAGTAAATCACTTGTCTAGGAATTAAAGAGAGAAGGACAGAAAGAATGAACGAGTTTTACGTAGTACTAAAGTTTTCTTTTTCTCGTCATCTATAACATGGACATGGACATGACGAGGTTAAATGAGTATCAGGTCGTCAACTTTTAAGGAAGAAACCTCGCTTTATGCTTAAACAGACACGAGGTAATTAAGCAAGTAACATGTTTGGACTAACGTGTTCTTAATTAGACAATTAATCATCTTGTGAATTGTGGACAGTACGTGATCCGATATATGACCAATTTGTTGGTTGTTTGTCTCTGGTTTTACGGAGATGTTAGCTCATAGAATCGAAGAAGAGACAATAGGTGGACGAATTTTTATTTATTAAAAGGGGCGTTATTTCATCAAAACAAAAATAGAAATAAGAAATCATAAAAGAACAAACTGATAATCTAAGCTGTCACCATAATCCCAGATGTCAATCATTGATCAGCTATGAAAGAAGAGTTCGATGAGAAGAGGTCGTCTGTGGTCAAATCAGCAAAATTTGTGTAACAAAGCTCAAACGAAAAGATGATGAATTAGTTTACGAAACCCCCAGCTCTATGTAACCATCATTCATAGCTTGTCGCACCAGCTACAAGGTCTGGAAAAAACGTGTGAGAATATCTATCATTACGACTAGCAAGCAAGAAAGATTGAAGAGCAGAGTTGAAACGACTAGAGGAATTCCAGAAACCGAAAGTGATCGAGTAGGTTATAAGAACATTTACTCAACAAAATCTTAGTTAAAGCTTTTCTGAAGCATAACAGGAATAATCTGCGATTATTTGTTCCCAAAAATAGATACAGCACAAGAGGTAATCCGAAGATAATAATAACGTAAATTCTGGAATACAAGATTATCAAATAAAAAACAGGAAACCATATTCAGCCTGGTAAATTACAGGACTATGCGCAATTCCTTAAAGATTACAATGTGCTCTGAAACAAGAACTGCTACGACAAGCTTTCGTCTTTCATAGGAATGTGAGCTAGTTCGTAGCAAAACTAAGTAGGTAAATTAAAAAATACAATTTATCTCAAACCTAAAAGATATAGATCACTAGGTAATTTTAAGCATAGCACAATTATCGTTACAGACATCATGATGAAGCAACACATCTTCCGATTGTTACATCATAGTACATGGACATTACAGGAACATTTATGCAAATTCCTGCAAAGGGAGAGGACGTTAGGTCAACACAAAAATTGAGACGCATGAGCTAACAATCAGGTAAAAGAAGACAATCCTACTATGTTATGAAAAGCAAAATTAGGAACCAAAACCAAATGAGTGCTAAAGAGTGCTGGAAAAAAAAACAAGGACACAGCTCTAGCACAGACCAAACTTAGTCATGGCACACTTCTCCTAGAGTAACCTTGATTATTCAATATTTGAATTTAGACCAGCAATGCATAGCTCCCACATTGGATTAAAGTTTACTCTTTATTGAAACTTTATCGAATAATGCATGGTAACCTATGAGAGCAGAATAGTAAAATTTGTAGTGCAGGCACTTACAAGCACATAATTCCCTCAACAATACTAATCTTCACTGTGTTCCTTCCAACAAAAAGTACTCTCAATACTCATCTCTGGATAAGCATTCTACTGGCAACTACATGCTTGCTTTGTTGGCAAAACTAATCAGCCAACTAAAATCTAAGAATCAATAATACTGCTCCCACATCCTTCAGTTTACATATGCTCACGACGTCACAACAAATACTTGCTACAGGGCAATATCAAGAAGCACATCTCTTGCGGCATAGAGGTCATTTACTTTCGTAAAGTTTGTTCCCACAACATTAGTCATCAATGGTGGCCCTGGCTGCAACTTTCCATCACTGGAGGGCAGAAATGTTGTCTCTAGACCATGTGAATATACAGCTTCAGCAGGATTCTCCGCTTTAGTTGCATTTATTTTACTCTCGGTCAAGGGGAATCCAAAGATCCTGCAACTGGTTTTACACATGGAAACTAAGTTTTGAGACGACTGAGTCCCAAGAGAAAGATATGACATTCCTGTTTGCTTTTGCTCCTTTAAGAAACTAAAAGAACTGATTCCTTGAGTGTCTCCCTTCCTACTGGTGTCCTCGGCAAGTGAGTCAGATGCGAGATGCCTACTACAGCTCTCAGACATATCCAAAGCCTGGGTAGCAGTCCCAAGCTTCCCATGTTTATGATTGAACATAGCCTGGAACTTTGACGCTGGAGACCTGGGATGCTGAAAGCTGAGCACAGAAGGTGGTGATGATGCCGGGACAAGAGTACTTGGATTGCAATGACTGCGATTACCCTGATTTGGAGCAGACCACCTGTTTACGTGGCTTGGAACCTGAATACCGACGATAATACCAGTTCTACTTTTTTCATGCATTAGGCTACCAGCATGACCTCTCCCATAAGGAGGGGTTGAAAAAGTTTCTTGACCTTGCAAGACCTTATTGAATCGAGAAGAATCACTAAAGCCAATGCTTTCAGGGGACTTGTCAGTGTCACCAAGCAGGGTTCTGATGCTGTTTCCCAATCTAGCTGTCCCGAAACTAGGAAAACCAGGAAAGCATCTTATCCCCGCTGTACGAGGACTGTGAGCATCAAAACCGCCATAAGGAGAATTAATCCCCAAAATTTCTTGACCTTGCAAGACCTTCTGGAACCTAGAAGATTCCCCAAAGTCTGATACTGCAATCCCATCTGTAAGACGTGAAGGTAAGACTACTTACTACCAATGGAGAAGCAAAATGGTACTAGATAAAAGCGGGAATGAGATGTGCGTGTGCGACTCAATATACATATATGTTGTGTTTGGACATGCGTGAGAGGGAGGGAGAGAGAGAGGGGGGGGGGAGGCGGGGGGTGAGGGTAAACCTCTAGGAATTGGAAAATCGGCCTTTGTAATTGGAAAGCCAACCCTGGTCCTCTTCGCAGAAGGCATCACCAAGCTGCTGGATACAGGAGCTGAACCAGATGGCTCAATTTCCCACGGTGAAACCCTATTATGGCGAGAAACACCAAGATCATCCCACCTGACCTGAGATAGCCATTGTAACACATTTAGTCAGCAGCAAAACAATATTCCCAGGGATATGAGAAAGAGAACTGTGCACATGTCCACTAATTCAACAATTTGTTTGGCCAAAAACAGATGGAGGTATCATTAGCTAACTTAAGAAGGAAGAAGAAAGCTAGGACACATTAGATTCCCAGGGGAGAAATATACACATATGAGGGTCCTCCATAAATTGAAGACCGAACTTTCAAAAACTAAATGTAAGAAAAATATCATAAGTAAATTTTCAATGTTGAGATACTCCAGGTCAAACTTTCTATAGTTGTAATTATATTACCAAAAGAATTGAGAAACTCTACAAACAGATTACATATTGTGGTTTACTGTTTGCCTGAATATGTAATAATTTTTTTCGGTAGTCTTAATAAGGTTTCGTGATTTATTCATAATCATTCCACCAAACACTTCAAATGGTAAGGAAATTATTAAGTTGCAGAAATTGCTAACACTAGTGAATACATTTACTTACAAATTGCTAACTCTAGCCTCCAGACAATCACAACAAATTCTAGAGTTACAAAAATATCTTCCCCTTCATTTATTATTTTCATTAATTTTGATAAATCTGAGTATTCATTGATCATATACCAAGACGGTGTCAGCCATTAATTTAATCTTTAGGTATAAAGAGAAAAATTACTGTGCTAACACGATAAATGACTAGGGTTAGCAATTCACATACTGTTTACATACTTTTATGCCGGGCTGTGTTATTAATGATGTAATCTCGATTCACACCTCAAACACACACACAAAAAAAAAAAACTAGAGTCAAACAGCAAAAAAAAGCAAGATAAACATGTCATCAAAGGAAAGAATGGACTGCACATGTTGCCTCTTGGGATATTTGTTCCTATACAACTCAATGTTCCTGACCCAGGGAGCCTAGAATACAAAAAATTTCCTTACAAGGAACCATATATGCTGAATATTCTTGTTTCCATTTAAAGCTTTATAGATATGTGATTAAGCAGAAACATGCAACACATGCAAGGGTGCCTATTTAGTTAAAACCAAGGAACAGTGTGCAAAATGCAGTATCGGCCCCCATCCCTAGGACTATTAAACCTGAGTGGGAAAAAGATTTCCTCCTATATTTTCGATTAATAAACCATATGTTAAGTGGAGTATATAGGTTAAGCTTTATGTCATCAGAACACAAGGAGTGCAGGACATGTAGCATACCAATAGGCACCTCCATTTAGAACCAGGCCAGCGAACTGGATCTACATCGCTGACTCCTACAACAAGTCCAGTGAACCTGATACATGCTTGTCAGATATTGAAATAACAAGCTTTGACCAATGAAAGTGTAAACAACCTCGTTTTGATCCAAGTCAAAAGCGCAAAAAGAAGAAAAAAGTATAGACTAACCTTTGTTCAGCTGCATCTTCTGTTTCGACACGCATCTTAAATCTCATTCCAGCTGAAAAGGGATGTGCAAGAGTCTTTGAGAATTTGTGGTAAGGTAAAATGAAGCCTGATGAGCTAGCCCTGAAATATACAGATTCACAGATACTAAGGAAAAATGGCAGAGACGGGCATGTAGATTCTAGGATAGAAAATTAATATTTATGAAGTTTAAACTGAAAGTCTACCGTGTTAGAAACATACTTTATTCAGAAATCTAAACAATTTACTTTATACGTGGAATGCTACATTGGCTTCATAGGACTTAAAATTAAGTTAATAACTAGCTCAATCTATTTTTATAAGTATAAACAGCTCAATCTTTAATGTTGTGTTAACAGAAATCTTTTGTACATTGGCCAGCTAAGCCTCTGTGCTTTGCATTTTGGAGACAACTTCCATTATTACCGAAGTTGTAAACGAGCAGAATCAAGTGCACTCAAATGGCAGTAGATGAGCTCCCACGGCTAAGACAGCACTTTCATCATATAAAAATATCATGTCCGTATTGTTACACTTTACTATTCCACTCAAATTATTTGTCTCCAGACGAAAACCTGGATTTGCATTGCTTACAAACTGCACTCTAACTTACTAAATAAGGAAAATTTACATGGTATGAAAGAGAAACTAAACGGAAGGTAATGGAAAAAATTGCATTTGAAATCAAGCTTGTAATTTTCAGTAAATACATATGCACAAACAGCTGAAAGGAACAGGATATGAAGCCATCACATGCATACCTAAAATTAATAAAACTTCTGAAATAAGATAGTGTTGGAATAACATTGCTAGGATTTTCTTTCAGATATTGAATACCTCGGGTTATAACAGATGCTGAAGGCATTTCTGCTAGATATGGCATTAACCACATCTACAATACCACTGACATTCAACAGTTGGCTATAGGCAGCTAGATAATTTGAACATGTTTTAGCTTGGGCAGCTCGTCTCACTCCTAGCCTAAGTTCTCCATCAGCAGTCCTGCAAAAATCATGGGAACATGAGAAAGAAAACAACATAATGCAGAAATCCTTCCAGATTTAGCAGTTCGCACCGTAGGAAAAGCACAGCGTCACCAGAAACAAGTTTCTTCTTGTTTACAAACGCACTCCATCCTGTAGTGAGCAGATGCCTTCGTGGCTGACCTGCAATTTGAAGAAGTTCAATAAAGCCACCCAGAGCATTTTGTCAATCAATAACAATCCAAAGAATAGCAGTCTGTTGTACCGCGATAGATATGCCGAAATTTCCACTCGATACCATGTAGATCTTTGGCTACCAGCTCCTGTGAGGGCCTCTGTTGTCTGTAATCCTGTAGTAATAACAATGTGCTCATGTAAGTCAGATAAACTCACACAAATACATCTAAATACTCTCATCTACTGTTTACAAATGAAGTTAGTTTAAAGAAAGCTTTACCAATGGAGGAAAGCAATCCTCTGCAGCCCGGCGAGGGACAGAAAAACCGCCATGAGTGCTGGTATCCGAAGCAGTGAGAGTCTTGCAGAACATGTGTGGTGTTGTTGATTTTCCAGCACCTTCTATTCCCTCCTCTTCAGTATCTGCATCAATGTCTCCGTCCCTCCATTTCTGCTCAATCTGCTAATGAAATGAAAATGCTACAATGAACTCTATGGAAAGAAAAAAATCAACAAAACTAGAGTTTCAGATTATTGTACCCATGTTTAATACTATCATATACAAGCATCTTCAATAAATCCGTACTTTATGAAGAAGAACTCTACCTAACTCTCAAGAAGATTGAAATATCCAAGTTAATGATAATATCAATTTCTGAAAAACCACATATTTACCACCGCATTCTCTTCTTTTTCTGGTTGAATAAAGCTCCAATTTTGGCTATTAAACAACAATGCTAAAAACAGAGTAAAATAACCCCGACAATGCCTATATTAACCAAGCTTTACCAAAAGGAACTAAATTCAAGCAGCTAGTACAACACATTCAAATCAGAAAACAATTGAAGAGCATTATACCTGATAGTCTGGAATAAGTGAGACTTGTGCATAGACCTCATCACTCGCCGCATCAGCCTGTAATTAATTGAGCACACAAATGGAAATAAAATGCCAGATAACTAACAAATATTCAAAACATTATGCAATTAACAGTATGAATAGTAAATATATAACAATACATTAAAAAATTTGAACAAAATTGACAGTAAGTATAGGGAAAGTAAACTAACTTGTAGCTTCACGTCTACAACGCGACAAAAAACGTGAGGAGGGAGGTTATAGGCTATGGGCGGGTACTCAGAGAGATGTTCCAAGTGACCTTGAGGTAGGTACACAACAGCACTTCCTTTCTTTGGCAGAGAAATCAACGGTCCAGCACACGCATGCCACAGCTCCATACACACCGATGCCACCGCCGGCAGAGATGACGACGTCAAATCCGAACTTCCAGACGCCGTCGACGATGACGCTGGTGACACCGGCGCCGTCGTGTCTTCTCCGACGTCATCGTTGTCCACAGTATTTAGATCAATAAGTCCACACATCATCTTCAAACCCTAAGATTAAACACACGGAAATTCGTGAAATTCCACTCAGCTTCCAAACATATATATCACACAAACATATGTGTGTGTATGTGTGTGTGTGGAGTCTTAATGTGTGTGTAAATAAATGAATATATAAACAGAGTAATTAACACAGAGAGAGTACCTTTTGCTAGTTCAACTGCGCACTCACCGCATTGCATAAAGAAGATGACTCTGTCTTTCTCTTTCTATCTCTTTATTTACTTTCTCTCTCTAAAAAGTAAAATGCTTTTCTCTACATATCAAATCACACTTTATGTGAGTGTCTTACAGTATATCGAAGTGTATATCTCCTAGATACAAATAAATATATATATAGATACAGAAAAAGTTGTACGCATAGATGAACCTGCAAATTGCAGCAGCTGCGAGAGCAGCGCTGCAACTGCTGGGTAGAGGGGCAATAACCAGGTGAGTGGGTTGGGTTGGGTGGGGTGGGGTGGGGGGAATGGACGAACAGTAGAAGTCTATAATTAGATATGTCCATATGTATGTATATCCTCTAGATACAGTATGATTTGTACGTATACATTTGTTTGATAATTCAAGATACTGTATGTATATATTGTATTTATGTATGATAATCATAGAGATAGTGACTGGTCACTCTGACGGGGGATGGGGTAAGGAGAATAGTACAAAATGACGGGGGAATGTATAAAAGACTCCCTGTATTTTCGGGGGATGTCTATTGTGTCCCCTTCTTAATCAACAAATCTCTACCATGTCCCTTCACATTATTAAATTTTTAGTTACAAATTTGACTCTTGGTCTCCGGACACAAATATTTATTCTTTTCTTTTTTTGGTTTTAACAAAAGAAGCAATAATTTTGGAGCTTTTATATTAAATGATTAAGAGCTTTCTTGTTGATTTTAAGGTACCTTACGTCAATTGGATATTTTATTGTGTGACTCAAGACAAATAGAATGAGTTATCTATGTAATAGAATGTTCATTATTCGATGCGCATCTCGTATTAAACTATAAAGTATGTTTTGTAATAAGGTAAAAATGCATGACAACGATTTTCATGATTAACGTGTCAAAACAGAGTTTTTAGTTTTATACGAGATGCGGATTTCTGATTTTAAACCACCACATGTAAGGTATTACAGCAATTACTACTAATTTTTGTAACTAATGAGTTTAATTTTGGGATATTATCACTTTTAGCCCGCGCCAGAAACTATTTACATTTAATAATCAAAAAATGTGTAAGATTTATATAATTTTTGTATATAACAAACATAATATTTGTAGACATGTAAAAACAGAATGTTTCTGTGTCTACATCCATTCCTAAATTGGAGACATGTAAAAATATTGGCTTAACAAAATAATAGTGAGAAAAGTTATACCTGTTTAAATATTAGCTTGATAAAGACCCAAAAAGAAAGGTGTAATATTATACTTTTCTAACAACTTCTCTGGATGGTTGTTACACATCATTTTATAATGTATCGTATCGTCTTGTATTGTATTGTATTGTTTAATGAATACAGTGTTTGGATAGATTGTATTGTTTATTGTTGTTTCATGATATCACACACCAACAATATGAAGAATAAACTTGTAATATTATAAAGAAAAATTATGATACGGGGTAATTTATTATACAAAAAGGTAAGGTAAATAATAAAATAAAATTATTTAATAATAATGAAGGGTGAGATGAGACAAAAAGACAAGATAACGACGCAACGACACCAAATCGATCGTTACATAAAGTGGCAGAATTCGTCGTTACGTAACGACGAATTTAACGATACGATACAATAAAATTTTAATAATAACAAAAATAAACATCGTATTTAAAGTAACAATACGATACAATACAATAGATAACGACGATCAAAACAAGCTGCACCGACCTAAAAAGACAATGATACAAATCTACAATTAAATCTTAAAAAGATCTATCCTTGTAGTTTGGGTTGGAGTAAGGGACGAAAGGGTTCTTCACCGAAAAAATTAAACTTACACTGTATGCATAAGATACAAAAAAAGGTATGTATATATAGTAGAAGTTGATCTCCTTAACTTATTTGTATATTTATTTATTTTATTTTTAAATTCTCTTATTAAAAATTATGCCGACTTCAATAAAAATTACTTGCGTTAAGCTTATGGAGTATAAAATAGAAAGTTAGGAGAAGCCTTTATTAGTTGTCAATTAGTGATAGTCTAGATTGTAAATTTTGCCGAAGGGGGTAATTACTATTTTCGTCCACTCAATAACAACTTGTCGACCCTAGTTTGGTAACTAATAAATAATGGATGTGTGGTACTCTTATTTTTTTGGTGAGCTACAATGGCTAACATGTCTCTAAGCACAAATATGAGGGTGCCTCTATGCTACTAGGTATGACTCATATGTAGTTCTAAGTTTCATATAGATTGATAAATTAAGGAGCAAAGTTAACTGAATCACAAATTGTGCATTAAATAACAAGATTGTATTAAACCAACAAATTACTATGGAACTTAATTCTATACTAAATAGTGATACAACAAAGGGGATAGGAGGGCATGTAAATCAAATTGCACAAGAAATAAAGGAAGTGTTTTTAGGTGTAGAAAAATAGCATAAGAGTGGTCCAACATGAATTTAAAATAGGCAAAGAATAAGGGAAAAGGACAATAGCAAATTTGATACAAAGAGTTGCTACTCTTTAACTTATAATTTGTACAAACTTTGATAATTACTGATACCAAAAGGGTAGCTCTGTCAAGTTGTCCCTAGTCTGGATTGAGATAAAGAAAGGCAGTGACTTTCATCAGTGTCATTGAATTGCTAAGAACCCAACCATAGGAAGGGGGCCACAGCCAGCAAATTGATTTTTGGCTTTAGTACGCCTGATATAATACCAACCCGGACAAAAACGGGTTAACCGTATAAATTCCATTTTTTCCCGTTTTATCATATTTTTGGATATATTTTCTATTTATATTGGTTTTCAAATTATTCAAAATTTTTAAAATTACTTTTACCTCCTCAACTGTTTTAATGCCTATATTTTTTGCAGCGACTATTTGGTTAAATGTATTTGAAATTAGATATATGGTTGTATAATAGTTTACTGTTACACCTTTAATTTTTAAGTTAATAAAAAATAAGGTGATTTTGGTCATTAAAGTGTCTTATCCCATAAATTAATTCTTGTATAAATTATTTAATGTTGATCCGATATAAAATAATACCGAAACTATTCAACTAAACAGACGTAAAAACAATGTCAAAGTCTTACAGCGAAATTATTTTTCTCATACACAGTTTAAAGAGAACCCTTAACAGACTGTAATAATAATGTTTCATTTTATTTTTTTTTCACTTTTACGCTTTGCCTCACTTCATCAGAAGTTGATGGTAAATTCAAAGGTTCATACTAATTTCCTTAAGTATATAAAAAATGTCTAAAAGGGTCTTCCATATTGGAAGGCCAAATAGTAGTATTAGATTTTTTTTTTTAATTTTTTTTTTTTTTTTGAATAATGGCCAAAGACAACTAAGTTATAACAAAATCTACAAATTAGTTCATAACCAATGCCTTACACCAACTTTAGTTACTAAATGACTTCATACCTAATCCTCATAGAAAAGAATTTGGGCGATTTTCGGCCATACCCTTACATAGCAGCCACCTTTTAACCTATACCCTATTTTTAAAAATTATTGATTTGGTAGTCA
>MDKI01057810.1:0-105733 GCA_005239505.1 Nicotiana paniculata | reverse complement strand
ATAGAAGTGCTTAATTGAAAAAGGCCTATGTTGAATATGAATTGTGGCAAGGGAATTGGTTGATAAGCATATGTGTTGATTTGTTAAGGTAGTGTATTAAAGTGCTTAGGAGGGTTAGTCACTATGCCTAAATATATCCTACCCGTCCCGTAGCCTACATTACAACCTTAAAAGTCCTAATTGATCCTAGATTTGGCTAACTTGAATTAATGGAGATCTACACTACGGGCAAGCTTATGGTACGACCACGGGATGCATATGAATTCTTTGTGAGAGTGAGTGAATTTGTTCAATTGTGTGATGTCCTTAAATTATGTTCAAAACCATATTTGAATGTGTGGACTATTTATATTCACTCTTTAGTTTGTTGGTGAGGGCACATGATCTCATGAACGATTGGGAATGTTGTAAACTTTCTTGTTGGGTAGGTGCGTGAATTGAGAGAGCTTAGTGGTTGCAAGTAGACTCTTGAGGTTGGGTGGTTGCAATTAGGTTGATTCGTGTGATTGATTAAATTGTTATACTTGGGCATGTTTAAAGAAGGGAAAGAATGTGAAATTGTGTATGTTCATACTTGATTGCCGGTATCGATCATAGTTAAGGGGTAATGTGTGTCATTGAGAAGTAAAATACTCCTTGTTAATGAAATGTGTACGTGTTGAAGGATATTGCTCGAGGACGAGCAAGAGTCTAAGTGTGGGGTGTTGATGCGTGGCTAGAATTCATGGTTTTAAGTATTATGTACCTTACATTTTGTGTGCATTTGTGATAAAAATATACGTCATGTGTGCATAATGGAGTCTATTTCATGTGTAGGTGAATCGGAGATGGAAGCCGTGCTAAATGGATGCATAAATGTCAAAAATACGCTCAAGATTCGAAAAGGAGTGACCCGGGCCATAGCCGGGAGTTTTGGCCCTAAAGCCTGGCATGACCAGGCGTTAGCTGGGCATTAGAGCCCTAACGCCAGGCCTGCCCAGGCTATAACTGGGCATTTGGGGCTTAACGCATGGGGTCCCTGGTCCTGTCAATTACGAGTTTTGAAAGTTTTAAGTGTTTCCCGGTTTGAATAGAAGTCTCCTACACGTTTAGTGTTTGTCCCAAACATATAAATACACCCAAAAATACAACTTTGCGGGGGCTGCCATTTTTGGAGAGAAGATACACACAGGATCATTGAGGAAGCAAAGGATTATCAGTTTTCTTCATCTTATTCTAGTATTTTTCATTTATGCAACACTTATGCAATTGTTTGATTCCAGCATAAGTGGATAAACACCCACTGTTCTGGGGTTGTGGTTTAGCCATGGATATTGCTATTCGACATTAATTTAACCTTGATTATAGTTCACTCAATATATGATTGTTTCTTCAATTTTGTGTTTAATTGCTTAATTGTCTAGCCAGCAGTTAGGTTCTATATATTATCTATGTTATGCTTGGGAAATCCGTATATAGATTAGAGAAGAATTGAAGAGAGCGGGATCTTAACCCTTCAGGGGAGCGGATTTGTGGTTAGGATAGGAATATACCTAGTCACCGTGCTTAATTAAACATCATAATCTTAGTGCGTTCTAATAGATTAATTTCATAGGAATATAGGCGTTAATCTATTGAGAATAGGCGAGTAGTGCTTCGGGAGAAGGCTACGAGAGCAATTATCGATTAATTAGCAACCACGAGTGAATTATATGAAAGGGAGAGTTAATTAGAATACAATACGAGTGGTGAATTGATCACAACCCTGGAATATTTGTCTCTATTGAATACACAACAATACTCTCGTTACTCGATAATTAGTTATTTCGTAGAATCATAGTATAAAATAGTTACATTCCTAGATTTTATTTTGGCTCGATTAAATAATAATTAGAGTGATTCAGCAAGTAGTTTACACAAGTCCCTGTGAGTTCGACATTCGATTTAACATTATATTACTTGCTATGACCACATATACTTGCGTGTGCGTTTGGAACCAACACCAGTCATCAGAGACTGGTGGTAATTCCATTTGGTCCATCCCTTAACATCTCATTCTTTCTTTGTTTAATCTTGAAGACATCGGACTTTCTTGTGGCGACCTTTATGGCGCCATTATGCGCCTTTACAACAGAGTCTCCTAACATGGCAAACGAGTATATTGAGTTCAGGGGCAGGTTATGATACCACATCATGGCCCCTTTCGACAATGTTTCTCCAACTTTCTTCAAAAAAACGGATTCAATCTCATCGTCTTTTAGGTCATTTCCTTTTATACCACAAGTATACGTGGTAATATGCTCATTGGGATTTGTACACACTAATAGAAATTGGGCCTATTGGAACAATTTATTAGCAACGGTTGATATAAACATTGTTATAGATGGTCTATTGCAACAGTTATAACTGTTGCAGTAGGATATAGATCTTCTTGAGACGTTGTTACTAAACCGTTGCAGTAGTGTTGGAACCGTTCCATTAGTATTTCCTATTGCCACGGTTTTCAAAACTGTCACAGTAGATATGTCTACGGGAACGGTTATCTAATAATAAAATCTATTGGGATGGTTTAGATTCCCTCCTTATTTTCCCCCTTTTATTTTTCGTTGAACCCTAACGTTTTGAGTTCGTTTTTGTTTTCTTTTTAATTGCTAATATTTCTTAGCCTAAAGAGAGACAAAGTAGTACGTTGAGACCTTCTGTTGCTAAGTCCAAATTGATAGTTGAATCAGAAACATGTCATCTTGATATAACACTTCTAAAGAAGAACCCATCGTTTTTAAGCGACAATATGGAGGTTTATTTTGCCTATGGAGGTCGCAAATCTGGACTTTAAAGAACATACCTTTTTCTTCTACCCACTAGGTCTCATTTCACCGGTGAAGGTCGCCGATCTGAGCTCCCAAAGAACTCATTGTTTTCTTCCACAACTAGGTCTATTATTTGAGCAAAGCCAAACTCCTTTTACATTTATTTCCTTTCGGGTTAGCGATTTTCATATTTACTGCAGTTTTGATTTTGGGGTTTTGGGAGTTTCTTCTAATTTGTTCAATTTTATTTCATCAAAATTGTGAGCAGACTTACTGGATCATCTCTTTCTATTGTGAATACCTAATTTTCTGCGAATGGGTTGTTTGTTTGGTTGTATTCTAAAATTATGCTTACTCAAAATATGTCATGTGCATTAACTATTCGACAAAGTGTCGACCCATCAGTGGTAGTTACTCAAAATCTATTTGTTGCTTGAATGTATCAAGATTTACAAATATTTATATTTAAGCCTGAATGTAATATTGATTCTCTGTTCTCTTTATATGAATATTGGTTGACCAAATAAGACATTATTAATTATAGTTCATTTGGAAGTTGTACTCTTTTTAGTCTTTAAATTATCCAATTTGTGGCTATATCATCTTTACATTGGGAAAAATCAAAAGTGTAGTTCCTTTTGTTGGGAATGAAATATGTCATTAGTCATCTGTAAATACAAATTAGAATTGCATATTGCAATTGCTACTGAAGGTTTAAAGATTTGTCAAAAACCGAAGTTTACTTTGATGCTTTTTTAAACTTTGAAAGATTGAAAATTTTACACTTATTATGAGTATATGACAAAAAGAAAAGACAAGTTCTGTTTATTGGGGTAATGTCTAATGGTTAAACTTTATTTTTCTCAGATTTGTACTAGCAGGCTTGAAATGGTCCTTATATCTGTTGGTAAGATCATTTCTTTTGTGTGAAAACTAATATTCCATTTATTTAGTTATAGGGGTACTACTAAGAGTTAGATTTGATTAATTCCAAAAAATTTTAGTTACGGCTAGGACTTTATCCAATTTATTTATTCATTTTCTCACATTACTTTGCTGAGTTGACGACATAAAAAAGTCATCTTTAACAAAAAAGATAGGATGTTTCCATGCCTTCCCTTAAGACTTGCAATAGCTTCCATTCTCACCCTCTTTCAATGCAAGAGAAGTTGAGGTAGTCTCGCCAGGCCTGACTGTGATTTCCATTTTCCATAGTGATTTATGACTAGTATGCGTTTTCCTTCAAATATGTGCTTATAATTGTAATTATGGTGAATCTGAGGTTATAGGAATCTGATGTCATAAGAGATGCAACAGTGCTAATGCATACATTGTACTTTTCAACTTTTGAAGATTACACAACTTACGAGATATTCACTTGTCTACTAGAATGTTAGTACCTATTCGCTGTTATATTGTAGTGACCTAGAAATGGTGTGATTTACCTTTCCACTTCATCCGTATAAGTTTGATTGAGCTTAGATATCTTCTCATATAATATTTGATTTTCTGACTTGTAATCGATTTGTCAAGAATGACCTGTCAATTCTAGTTCTAAGGAGATTTTCATGTTCCTCAATCCTAGTTACAGTTATGTGGAGCCTAATAGAAAGTAATACTGAAAGGAGCATTTTGTGGACATTATGGTCGCTGACTTACTTTTTGTTGTTTCTTGATGTGCTACTAGGTGGACGAACAACGTAAAAGTTTAGTGAACGCACAACATGCTCTTAGGAAATGGCATGACTCAAATAGCTGTTGGCCGGCTGCTCGCTGCACTGAGAAGCATAACTTATTAGTTGCTGCTATGAAGACCACAATGTTTAGTGTCATCAGCCGCATCCCGCAAATAGTTGTTAAAGAAATCTCCAGGGCATATAAAAGAGGTTTGGTCACGGCAGAAAAAAGATAAGATGCTTCTGATTTAAGGTGAATGAAGGAGTTTGGAATATTTACGTGTAGTTGTTGCGGTCCCAATGAACTATTGTGCTCAGACTTTTAACTTCCTACAAAATTTTAGTACTATTTTGTGACTTGGTAACTCTTTTCTAAGATTAGTAATCCAAATTTCACTAAAAATATGGTAAATTTAAAGTCTTGTTTCTAACTTGTTGTTCTCTCTATACTTTTATGTATAGCATTATAAGCAATAGTGGAATCAGATGCTATCGAATTTCTGCTAAGACTTTTTGATAGCAAACAGTCACAACCAATTGTGTAAGAATCTGCAGCTAATGGTATTTTACAGAGGTTACCTGCTGGCCATTTCCATCACTTTGGATTCAAGATTTTCCCAAGGTACTATACTGCAATCTTCTTTTTTTTTCAATTCTGGGTCTATCTTATCGTCCCTTTATTTTGTGGAATTGGTAATTTGTAGTTTCTACTTAATGTTCACTACTTCTCTTGATTTAATTAATAGATAAAGGCTCAAAATCGCTGAAAAATATCATTTCTTGAAGAACTAGTTGACTGTTTTGGTTATAACACAAATAGAATCTGTATGTGTTCTTCAGTATGGATCTTAATATGTTGTCCTCGTTGTTAAGTGAAGGAAATATATGGTTGATTTGTGTTTTTTGTGTGAACTTTTAGTTCATTAATAAGTTTAAAATTAAGATTCACTACTTTGCAAAGTCTCGGGGCCTTCAGCTTAAAACTTGAACAAAAGCTTCCATTCATGCCCAGCAATTTGTAATCTAAGGACATTTCAATAAAATGCACTTGCATATTTTCAGAAATATCCTTGAAAGCTCGAGAGCAAAACCATTTAAAGTAGAAAAGGTCATTAAAAGTAAAAATTAGACCATCAAGAGTACCATTACATACAATATTTTCAGTGAATCCTCAAGCAAACACAGTCCATCAAGCTGAAAAGTTAATTGTTTAGCACACTATGCTGTAAACCACATCTGGAAACTCATATCGTCAGCAGAAGCCACAAGAAAGGCTGAAACACATTATTTTCTTCTTATTTTAACTTTTATTGTTATCCTTACATATTTATCCTAACTTCTTGATACTACGCATTAAAAATGTTAGACCAAATTGTCTAGTTTGTAAGTTCATCTCTAGAAACCTTCCATTGACATCTTTGGTGCTATTTGAAAACTACTAAACTGAAATTCCTAATTTTCAATATTTATTAATTTACTTGATATTGAGCCTCCAGGAATCATGAAAAGTACCTATATTCCTATGATATTAATGAAGGAATATACTACCTCACAACAGTGCTTTAATTTCCCTTATCTTTCTTCTTTAACATTAAGGTTTTGGTTAAAATAGATAGTGCAGAAAGAACATATATGTATATGTATAGTAGTGATAAGTTTAAATTTTCAGCTAAAGCTAATAGCCAGTATAGATGAATATGCTATTAAAAATTTACAGAACCATACTTTACAATTTAGAGGGAATAATTGTATTGTTACGTTATCCATTTTTTGCCTAATTTACTTTTCTACTTTGACTTATTGTCTGGCAAGTTGAATCAAAGAATTTTAACAGTAATTGAATTCAACTCCTTGCAAAGCTACTGCATTATCTTGTTAAACTGTTCTTTTTATTCTAAATTGTGATAAAAATATGCTAAGTTTAATCACTAGAAATTACTTATTGAAACTAATTGATGGATATGAATATGCAAAGTTGGATATGAAATTATGCAAGTTTGTTTATGATTTATTGCTATATAATATAATCTGATAAAGATTATTCTTTTCATGGTTTTGTAGGTAAAATAAATAACCGACAGGTTGATGAAATCCATGAAGACCTTACTTATGAATATTGGTTGATCATTCGTAGACCTTCAAATGTTTTAGGAATCTTTTAATTCAGAACTCTTAGAAAACTCATACTGAACTCTTCAATTGTCAATCAATATCGTATTTGTTATTTTTATAAATGGATAATGCTTATTGTATTTGTTCGATTGAGAGTTTGTATCTTTTCCAATTTATTTAAATTTTAGTATTTACAATATTCTATTTAGGTAAATTAATATTGTAATAGAGCACCAAAATAACTGTTGCAATAACCTAAAATTACTGTTTCAATAGCCAAAAAAACTCGTTGTCATAGATCAGAAACCCGTTACAATAACCTACACAACCGTTGCAAAAGATTATACTGAAACGCTTAATAACCGTTCCAATAGTCTAAGCAACCGTTGCAATAACATCCTTTATTGTAACGGTATCATAAGCGTTGCATTAAACAATTTATTGTAACGGTTCCACAACCGGTGCAAGAAACCGTTGCAATAGACCTAGTGCAACGCGATTTGGTGAAACGGTTCATTACCGTTGCAATAGGCCTATTGCAACGGTTTTGGAGCCTATTGCAACAGATTTTGAACCGTTCCAATAGGCCTATTTTCTAGTAGTGTGTGGTCCCGTTGTACTTTGAGATATCGGGCATTCTGAACTTCTTCGGAATGGGATTTATAGTCACGCTTGCTGGAAATGGTTTCTGCACGAACTTCTTCGAATCTACCCCCTTCAAAATCGGAGGTGCGCCCGGGATCTGATCGACCCTCAAGCTATAGGTTTTCACTTTTTTTGTTGTTGGCCTCTATCTTCTTTTCTCCTGACTCAATCCTTTTAGTAAGGTTCTCGAGCATTTTCATAATAGCTGGGTCTGTTCCTGACCCATTGTTACTCGATCTTTCTGGTCCTTGCTCAACTCGAGGAGCTGTTTCTGGTCCTGCTATGCTCGTGGTCTTCTGCTGACTTTGTAACTGAGCTATATCCATTTACTGTGCTTGTAACATTTTAAAAATGACCTGTACGCTGAATTCTCTTTCTTCCCGAGCTTGTGATCTTTGCACTTCATGTTGGTCACCTCTGCGCACGCTTCCGTCGGTATCAGTGTCTATATCAACATGCAAAGCATTGCGTGAGCCTAGATCCATAGGTATTTGTGTTGATGCCACCCCAGGGTTTTGCAGTGGCACACCGGCGACTGAGGCAGTTGCGTTGTTTTATCCATGGGGCTCAAGAGCGTTGTTTTCATGTGCGTTTGTTCAGTTAGACATCTTTTGACCTGAAATCAAAGATTCTTGGACAAGAAAAAGTGTGAAAAATAACTTGTGTTTTTATAAAACTAGCACCAAAACAATCACTATTATTTTTATCCCCATGGTGGGCGCCAAATTGTTTAACTCGACATAGTTTTAACAATTATATTTAATTTGTGGTTCTAGAAATATGTGATTTATTCTAACACTAGTTGATTATTAGGAAGTAATAAGTGTAAGTAAAGAAAATTAGATAAGCAAACAATATATGTGAGCACGTTAAGCAAGAAAAGCAGAGAATGTTCTATTGTTGTGAATATTCATGTATCTTACAAAATGATAGGGATCCCCTTTATATAGGAGGGGAGAATCTCAACATAGTACTTGTCCAATTATGACAAAGAATATCTATTGGTACAACTGTATAATGGCTTTAGTACGGGCTTGTACTATCTCTTGCAGACCTTATCAGCTCTAACCACGTGTCCTTGGGAGTTTCCTGCCTTTCCACGATGACCATCGATTTTTATACCGCCTCGAGGTATGCTGCGATTAGCTTTTGATATACTCTCTCGAGGGATGCACCTCAGGGTCGAGCTTCAGATTCTTCTTTGAGCCTCTCGAGACCGGGCTTGGAACGCTATAGAGGCCTTAATATCGGACTTCCCCGATTTTGACCGTATACAATAACATTTATTGCTTCACTTGGTCCCATTTAGATATGACAGGGATCCCACCGGAGGTAACCACCCATCGACTGAGTGTCGATCCCAGGTTCAAACCGGTGAATCAAAAAAGTAGGCCTCAATCTGAGGTAAAGCATACGTTCATCAAAGATGAGATAACTAAGTTTCTTAATATAGGATCCATTAGGGAGGTAAAATACCCCGAATTGCTAGATATTGTCGTAGTAGTCCCTAAAAAGGAAAATAAACTGAGAATGTGTGTAGATTACAAAGATTTGAACAAAGGATACCCTAAAAAAAATTTCCCACCGCCAAACATCGACCGCCTAACCGATGCTATGGCTGGCCACGAGACCCTCGCTTTTCTTGACGCCTACTCTGGGTACAATCAAATTCAAATGAACCCGGAGGACCAGGAAAAGACTTCATTCATCATGAAGTATGGCACATATTGCTATAATGTAATGCCCTTCGGGCTAAAAATGCAGGAGCTACATACCAACGCCTGGTTAATAAGATTTTCCTCTTATTTTAACTTTGATTGTTATATTTACATATTTATCCTAACTTCTTGATACTACGTATAAAAAATGTTAGACTAAATTGTGTAGTTTGTAAGTTCATATCTAGAAACCTTCCATTGACATCTGTGATGCTATTTGAAAACTATTAAACTGAAATTCCTAATTTCCGATATTTATTAATTTACTTGATATTGAGCCTTCAGGAATCATGAAAAGTACCTATATTCCCATGATAATAATGAAGGAATATACTACCTCACAACAGTGCTATAATTTCCCTTATCTTTCTTCTTTAGCATTAGGTTTTGGATAAAATAGATAGTGCAGAAAGAACGTATATGTATATGTATAGTAGTGATAAGTTTAAATTTTCAGCTAAAGCTAATAGCCAGTATATATGCATATGCTATTAAAAATATACAGAACCATACTTTACAATTTAGAGGGAATAATTGTGTTGTTACATTATCCATTTTTTGCCTACTTTACTTTTCTACTTTGACTTTACATTGTCTGGCAAGTTGAATCAAAGAATTCTAACAGGAATTGAATTCAACTCCTTGCAAAGCTACTGCATTATTGTCACGACCCCAAATCCTAACCGGTCGTGATGGCGCCTATCGTGGAACTAGGCTAGCCGACTACCGCAGGTTCGCAATTTCTTTGAAAATACCATTCAACTTTCGAGCAGTTCATAAAAATAGACAGAAAATTACTTAATATAATAGGCCAATATTATACAATACCGCCAACCCCAAAACCCGGAGCCAACATGTCATGAACATCTATAGGAAATAGGCCAAAATAAACTAGTATGATACAACACCTTCGAATAAACGCTAAATACAACAAGAAGGGAAAACAGAGATGCTGTGGACGCTGAACAACTACCTCTATATCCCGCAAATCTAGCTCCGCTGCGGAATAAAGGCTAATGCTCGATATGTACTGCTGAATCTGCACACAAAGGTGCAGGGAGTAATATGAGTATAGCAAGAAAACACATAAAATTAATGCCATCAAGTCACAATATACACAGCCTTACTTTCCAACAGTATAACATAGATATTCGAAATCATCATGCCTTAAAATCAACTTCAGAAAAAGTCCTTTAAAGAATGCACATTTTTAACAACTTTAAAACAAAGGATTTGGTATGAAAATGAATTTAGTAAAATCATAAGTAGCCCCTCGGGCAAAAACATGTATCATAATCAGCCCATCAGGCATGCCTCACAATCACTCAGCACCTCACAGTCACTCATGCCTCCCAATCACTCGTCACTCGGAATTTGGTGCGCTCACTGGGGGTGTGTATATACTCCGGAGGGGCTCCTTCAGCGCAAGCGCTAATATCACTCAGCACTTCACCATCACTCTTGGCCCTCGGCCACACTCGGTAGAACCACTCAAAGGCCCCTCGGGCGAATCAGTAAAACAGGCTACTCGACCTAAAACATCATTTTAATGCTCATGTAGCATAAATCATGCTGAGTTTCGTAAAACAGTATGCACAATGATGCTGAGTGAAATCATCAACAAATAGTGAGGAAAACAGTAGTAAAAAGCCCCCAAGGGGTCTAAACAGATCGGCACGAGGCCCCAAACACGGCGTATAGCCCAAATATTTCACAAATATTTAGAACATAATTTAACATAAGATTTTGAGTAAAAAAAATATGCAACTCATTAGTTGTCCCGGAGAGGACCTAGTCTAGTCCAAAAATCAGTACGCGCCATATACTCGTCATCCGACATGTGCGCCATTCCAAAATCAGTGAGAAAATATGTAGTCCGGGGTTCCATACCCTCAGGACAAGATTTATAACCATTACTTACCTCTACCGGGCCACGACACTAGTCCGCAATGCTCTTGCCCCTCAAATTGGCTCCCGATTGCTCCGAATCTAGCCAAATCCAGTTTAACATCATCAATATATAACCAAGGAACACAACCCAATCGAAAACTATTAAATTACACAAAAATCTCGAAATTCGGCCAAACCCGAGACCCGGGCCCACGTCTTAGAACTCGATAATTTTTATGTCACTAGAAACCTCTTCCAACCATGATTCTACTCATACCAAAATCATCACAATCGGATCACAATTGCCTACCCAAAACCTCAAAAGAACTTTCAATTCTCCACCCCCTTCTTCCCAACCTTTTCCTACTCAAATCCTTAAATTTTCAAGCTTAATTCGAACAAAATAGCATAGGAACGATGTTAGTAACCAAAGAACTTAGCTTTACTGAAGAATCTTGAGTTTCCTTCTCCAAATCGCTTTCAAAGGAGGGCCTTTATACACTGTTTCTGCAAGTCATTTCTGCTCCTGCGGACCTTTAGCCGCACCTGCGGTCCCAGGTGCGCACCTGCGGAATCTCACTTAACGGACCAATTCCGCACCTACGGCCAGTTCTACGCTCCTGCGACTTCGCAGGTGCGGCCAAAACATCACATCTGCGGAAATTCCTCTGCCTAGCCTTTTCGCACTCGCGATATCGACCATCGCACCTGTGACATCGCTCATGCGGTCTCCCGACTGCAGGTGCGGTCAGCACCAGAACTTCCACACCAGCAGCTATTGCTTCCAATTTCCAAGTCCAAAAATCCCGCCAACCATCCGAAATCAATCCCAAGCCCCTCGGGGCCCCAACCAAACATACCAACACACCCCATAGCATTATTCCAACTTAGTCGAGCCTTCAAAACACCAAACAACATAAAAACACCAAAATTACATCAAATTCAAGCCTATGAACTTTGAAACTTCCAAATTTCGCCAACTACACCGAAACCAACCAAAACACCTCTGATTGACCTGAAATTTTGCAGACATATCCAAAATGACATTATGAACCTGTTCGAACTTCCGGAATTCCATTCCGACCTCGATAGACTATTTTCCAGTGCCGACCAAAAATTGCCAAAAACTAACTTTCGCCAATTCAAGCCTAATTCTACATCGTACATCCCAAAAATATTCTGAACACACTCCTAACCCCAAAATCACCTAACAAAGCTATCTGAGCCATAAAATCCGCATTCCGAGGTCGTTTATCAATAAGTCAACTCTCTCAGTTGACTTCCTCAACTATTAAGCTACTTTAAAGGGCTAAATGCCTAAATTCTCACCATAATCACTCCAGACACAAACCAACTGACCCAACACCACAAAAATAGGCTAGCAATATATAACAAATTCAGAAATAGGGGAAACGGGATAAATCTCACGGAACGACCGGCCGAGTGGTTACATCCTCCCCCTCCTAAACAAACGTTCATCCTCGAACGGGTCTGGAAATATACATGGAGTCTCGAATAAGTGAGGATATCTGTCCCGCATCGCCCGCTCGGTCTCCTAGGTGGCATCCTCCACCGGCTTCCCTCTACACTGAACCTTCACTGAAACTATATCCTTAGACCTCAGCTTCCTGACCCGTCGACCCAAAATAGCCACTGGCTCTACCAATAACTCTAAGTACTATTTCTCTCCGAAAGATCATAATGGCCGAGTCATGGCATATACTAACATCTGACTAGATTTGCTCGCATCCTCATAGTTTACAACAACAAAATAATCTGTTTATTAGAACTCTTAGTCTCAATGTCCATGAAGCGCATAAAGTTACCATATCTGATCCCAACTCCACCACTCGAATATATAACATGTCTCAAATACCCAATCATTTCACGAAGGATACCCCCATACTTCCTCTATGTCACCAAGCAACCTTGAATATCCGCATTCAATCCAACAAGAGAGCGACGTAACACCAATGAAGCACCTTTAACTCAAACACATTGTCCCTTCTGAACGTGTGCCCTCATCAAGGCACCCAATTAGTATATCATCTACCTAGTCATCTGAGACCACCAGTGCTGACCTTCCTTCCAGAACTGAAATGTGACCTCACATATGCCAATCTCCACTATACACAAAATACCGCATACGTCATGCCATCCTATGATAAATATGAGAACTTCATGCTCCCTTCCTAGCCACAAACAACTACGTACCCAACTAGCCAAGAACTTTCCATTTGATCCCATCTAGAAGCAAAATCAATATACATCACATGGCCCTCACCCCAGTAGAAATATACATCTCTAACCGTGGTAGAAACCATCAAGAACTCCCGAATCACACTTGTACAACACCAAACTGCCAGGACTGAATCCTTCTAACTCAACCAAGCTACGCATGCCACCAAATTCCAAGAGAATTGCTAATAAACACCTATAACAACTCATTACCTTATAAACACCCAAAGAAATAACCATATCCCTTATCATGCCGATCCGACCTACTACCAAGCTGTCCTATTTACCCAAGTTCCTTCTGACTTACTTTCGAATTGATACCTCTTCTTGCCATAATACCGCAATTCTTAATCCCGGCTCACCGCACGAAATCCGAGCATAAAAATATACCGTTTAAGGCTCGTAAGCCGCTGAATACTCCCTCAATTATCCCCAAATGCACCACATTAGAAATACTTACCCTGAAGAGATTTCCTGCGAATTTAAAGTCATTACCTTCACTTTCCTAATACTGATGGATAGAATCCATGATAATGCAAATACACCACAAGCCTTGACACATTCCCCGTAAATATTCGTTCTATCCCTTCTCACACCTTGAAGATCCTCGATCGCTACATATAACCTTGAATCCGTCTGAACCATTCACGAACGTCATTTACCCTACGCAATTTCAATTACACTAACCAAGTAAACAGAACGACCTGACCCAGCTTGCAATCCATATACTAGGAAATTAATCCACACCTTTGAAGCGGCAAGAACACTCATACATTTCACACACTACACTTTCAAGTACAACTCAATCATTCAATAAATTCCCTTATCCGTAAAGTACATTACAACCTGTATCGAAGAAATTCCATTAATCGAGTCCTTCCCAGACTCCACCTCTGCAGGTCATAATTGGCTCACCAACATACCTCGAACCGAAACCAATACAACACATAATCGTGTAATCAACGTATCATTAGCGGACTCCCCCATTTGGCTCAAAGCCAAAGATCAAGACAAACAATAACTCATGATGCCCATACACTATCACTGCCACCATATTGTGGTGAGGTTCAACTAAATCCTCCATAAGCTCATATGACCCAAACCATCTAACCCTCAAATCGTATTCAAATCATGCATTCACCATGGTAATGGTCATGCGACTTCCCACAAGCGTTCTAAACTCAAATTACAACATACATCATTTACTGATAGAGAGAACTTACTACAGATAAACATAAAGGTCACACACCTCAGGACAACCTGCAGGAGATACCCATGCCTGCTTAACCTCAAAATGATATCTCCCTACACTTCCGAAAATCATAGCTATCACGTAATCACTATACCTTCCTACATTAGAATACAACCAATGCCTACCCTCGAGACATCTCATTAAGTGGCATAAGAACCTGATGTTGATGGCTATACTAACATTAAAGTTGTGGTAGGAAATCTTGAGCTTCTGGAAGCTGTAGTCACACTCGTCTGACCACATGGATACCTTCACTGGACATCACGTGTCCCAAGAATGCTACTGAACTGAGCCAAAGAGTCACACTTGGAGAACTTCACACAATTTCTCCTCCCTATATCCCTGTAATACCATCATCAAATGCTGAGCATGCTAACCCATGGCTACGAGAGTACGACAGGATGCCATCAATAAATACAATAACAAATGAGTGTTAATACGGCTGGAATACACCATTAATCAAATAAATGAACATTGCTGGGGCATCGGTCGTTCCAAATGCATCACCAGGATCTAGAACACAACAAAAAGATCAGCTTCACTCCACATCTACACAACATGAGAGGCCTTCCAATACACTCACAACTCGAGGCCATATTCTAACTTAAGACTAAGGTCAATTACTCAATGATTCTTGCTACATCTCCCGCTAGTCCATTCTTATCACAATCAAACAACCTGAAAACATATAACTGTTAATCATACTCACCATAGTCATCTAGTCACAAAGTTCCATCAATGAGGACACAAACGGACATATAAGTCCCCAAATACGTGTGTTCACACAAACAAAATCTCAACACTCAAGCCACAGACAAAATCCGGCTTCAAGTCCTTCTGACTGGCCCATTATCAACATGCTAAAAATCACATCTCACCCACGGAAGTCACAAGCCGACGATGCAAAACTGATACCAAGCGCTCACGTGCGCAATCGAATACACGAAAGGAATTCAAAGAGTTACGCTTTTGGCTGAATAAAATGGATTCGCACGACAAGAATTCAAGAATGTGGAACATTTCCTCAGGGTACTGCAGCCTCTCGAAGAAAAGTACAGACGTCTCCGTACCGATCCGCAAGACTCTACTAAACCTGCTCATGACCATTGAGTCCTATGTAACCTAGAGCTTTGATACCAAACTGTCACGACCCCAAATCCTAACCGGACGTGATGGCTCCTGTCGTGGAACTAGGCTAGCCGACTACCGCAGGTTCGCAATTTCTTTGAAAATCCCATTCAAGTTTCAAGAAGTTCATAAAAATATACAGAAAATTACTTAATATAATAGGCCAATATTATACAATACTGCCAACCCCAAAACCCGGAGCCAACAAGTCATGAGCATCTAGAGGAAATAAGCCAAAATAAACTAGTATGATACAACACCTTCGAATAAACGCTAAATACAACAAGAAGAGAAAATAGAGATGTTGCGGACGCTGAACAGCTACCTCTATATCCCGCAAATCTGGCTCCGCTGCGAAGCAAAGGCTAATGCTCGATATCTGCTCTTGAATCTGCACACAGAGGTGAAGGGAGTAATGTGAGTACGCCAACTCATTAGTAATGAAAATAAATCAAGTCTAAGTAGCAAGGAAACACATAAAATCTATGCCATCAAGTCACAATATACACAACCTTACTTTCCAAAAGTATAACATAGATATACGAAATCATCATGCCTTAAAATCAACTTTTTAACAACTTTAAAACAAAGGATTTGGTATGCAAATGAATGTAGTAAAATCGTAAGTAGCCCCTCGGGCAAAAACATGTATCATAATCAGCCCCTCGGGCATGCCTCACAATCACTCAGCACTTCACAATCACTCAGCATCTCACAGTCACTCATGCCTCCCAATCACTCGTCACTCGTCACTCAGTGCGCTCACTGGGGGTGTGTACAGACTTCGGAGAAGCTCCTTCAGCCCAAGTTCTAATATTACTCAGCACCTCACCATCACTCTTGGCCCTCGGCCACACTCAGTAGAACCACTCAAAGGCCCCTCGGGCAAATCAGTAAAACAGGGTACTTGACCCAAAATATCATTTTAATGCTCATGTTGTGTAAATCAGGCTGAGTTTCGAAAAACAGTATGCACAATGATCCTAAGTGAAATCGTCAACAAATAGTGAGGAAAACAGCAGTAAAAATCCCCCATGGGTCTAAACAGATCGGCACGAGGCCCCAAACACGGCGTATAGCCCAAATATTTTACAAATCTTTAGAACATAATTTAACATAAGGTTTTGAGTAAACAAAAGATGCAACTCATTAGTTGCCGTGGAGAGGACCTAGTCCAGTCCAAAAATCAGTACGCGCCACATACTCGTCATCCGACATGTGCGCCATTCCAAAATCAGTGAGAAAATATATGGTCTGGGGTTCCATACCCTCAGGACAAGATTTATAACCATTACTTACCTGTACCGGGCAGCGACACTAGTCCACAATGCTCGTTCCCCTTAAATTGGCTCCCGATTGCTTCAAATTTAGCCAAAACAGTTTAACATCATCAATATATAACCAAGGAACACAACCCAATCGAAAACTATCAAATTACACAAAAATCTCGAAATTCGGCCAAACCCGAGCCTCGGGCCCACGTCTCCAAACTAGATAATTTTTAAGTCACTAGAAACCTCTTCCTCCCACGATTCTACTCATACCAAAATCTTCACAATCGGATCATAATTGCCTACCCAAAACCTCAAAAGAACTTCCAATTCTCCACCCCCTTCTTCCCAACCTTTCCTACTCAAATCCTTAAATTTTCAAGCCTAATCCGAACAAAATAGCATAGGAACGATGTTAGTAACCAAAGAACTTACCTTTACTCAAGAATATTGATTTTCCTTCTCCAAATCTCTTTCAAAGGACTCTCCCGCATGCAACATGGTGAACATAAGAAAATTTTTGCGGAGGGCCTTTATATACTGTTTCTGCCAGTCATTTCCACTCCTGTGGACCTTTAGCCGCACCTGCGGTCCCAGATGCGCACCTACGGAATCTCACTTAACAGACCAATTCCGCACCTACGCCATTTCTCCGCACCTGCGGCTTCACAGGTGCGGCCAAAAATTCGCACCTGCGGAAATTCCCCTACCTAGCCTTTTCGCACCTGCGATAACGACCATTTCACCCGCGACATCGCACCCGCGCCATCGCACCTGCGGCTTCCCGACTGCAGGTGAGGTCAACACCAGAACTTTCACACAAGTAGCTATTGCTGCCAATTTCCAAGTCCAAAAATCCCGCCAACCATCCGAAATCAATCCTAAGCCCCTCGGGGCCCCAACCAAACATACCAACACACCCCACAACATTATTCCAACTTAGTCGAGCCTTCGAAACACCAAAAATAACACGAAAACGCCAAAATTACATCAAATTCAAGCCTATGAACTTTGAAACTTTCAAATTTCGCCAACTACGCCGAAACCAACCAAAACACCTCAGATTAACTTGAAACTTTGCAGACATATCCAAAATGACATTACAAACCTGTTCCAACTTCCGGAATTCCATTCCGACCTCGATAGCCTATTTTCCACTGCCGACCGGAAATCGCCAAAAACTAACTTTCGCCAATTCAAGCCTAATTCTACACCGGACATCCCAAAAATATTCTGAACACACTCCTAAGCCCCAAATCACCTAACAAAGCTATCCGAGCCATAAAATCCCCATTCCGATGTCGTTTATCAATAACTCAACTATTAGGCTACTTTAAAGGGCTAAATGCCTAAATTCTCACCATAACCACTCCATCAACTGACCCGACACAACAAAAACAAGCTAGCAATATATAACAAATGTAGAAAAAGGGGAAATGGGATAAATCTCACGGATCGATCGGCCGGGTCGTTACAATTATCTTGTTAAAACTGTAGCCATCTGTTGTGCTTGTAACATTTCCAAAATGACCTGTAGGATAAATTCTCTTTCTTCCCGAGCTTGTGTTCTTTGCGCTTCATGTTGGTCACCTCCGTGCACGCTTCCGTCGGTATCAGTGTCTATATCAACATGAATAGCATTGCATGAGCCTAGATCGACAGGTATCTGTGCTGGTGCCACCCCAGGGTTTTGCAGTGGCACACCGCCGACTGAGGCAGTTGCGTTGTTTTCTCCATGGAGCTCAAGACCGTTGTTTTCATGTGCATTTGTTGAGTTAGAAATTTTTGACCTGAAATAAAATATTTCCTGGACAAGAAAAAGTGTGAAAAATAACTTGTGTTTTCAGAAGACTAGCACCAAAATAAACACTATTATTTTTAGCCCAACGGTGGGCGCCAAACTGTTTAACTCGAAAATGGTTTTAACAATTATATTTAATTTATGGTTCTAAAAATATGTGATTTATTCTAACACTAGTTGATTATTAGGAAGTAATAAGTGTAAGTAAAGAAAGTTATATAAGCAAACCAAAGTCGTCACGAAGCCGGGGTCCTCGAGCTCAGTAATATCGAAGACCTCGAGGGTATTACTGTTTCTGCCAGTCATTTCCACTCCTGCGGACCTTTAGCCGCACCTGCGATCCCAGGTGCGCACCTGCGGAATCTCACTTAACGGACCAATTCCGCACCTACGGCCATTTCTCCGCACCTGCGGCTTCATAGGTGCGGCCAAAAATTTGCACCTGCGGAAATTCCCCTGCCTAGCCTTTTCGCACCTGCGATATCGACCATCGCATCCGCGACATCGCACCTACGGCTTCCCAACCGCAGGTGCGGTCAACACCAGAACTTCCACACCAGCAGCTATTGCTGCCAATTTCCAAGTCTAAAAATCCCGCCAACCATCCGAAATCAATCCTACTCCCCTCGGGGCCCCAACCAAACATACCAAAACACCCCACAAAATTATTCCAACTTAGTCGAGCTTTCGAAACACCAAAAACAACACGAAAACGCCAAAATTACATCAAATTCAAGCCTATGAACGTTGAAACTTTCAAATTTCGCCAACTACGCCGAAACCAACCAAAACACCTCAGATTGACCTGAAACTTTGCAGACATATCCAAAATGACATTACAAACATGTTCCAACTTCCGGAATTTCATTCCGACCTTGATACCCTATTTTCCAATGCCGACCGGAAATCGCCAAAAACTAACTTTCGCCAATTCAAGCCTAATTCTACACCGGACATCCCAAAAATATTCTGAACACACTCCTAAGACCCAAATCACCTAAAAAAGCTATCCAAGCCATAAAATCCGCATTCTGACGTCGTTTATCAATAACTCAACTATTAGGCTACTTTAAAGGGCTAAATGCCTAAATTCTCACCATAACCACTCCATCAACTGACCCAACACAACAAAAACAAGCTAGCAATATATAACAAATGCAGAAAAAGGGGAAACGGGATAAATCTCACGGAACGACCGGCCGGGTCGTTACAATTATCTTGTTAAAACTGTAGCCATCTGTTGTGCTTGTAACATTTCCAAAATGACCTGTAGGCTAACTTCTCTTTCTTCCTGAGCTTGTGTTCTTTACGCTTCATGTTGGTCACCTCCGTGCACGCTTCCCGTCGGTATCAGTGTCTATATCAACATGAAAAGCATTACATGAGCCTAGATCGACAGGTATCTGTGCTGGTGCCACCCCAGGGTTTTGCAGTGGCACACCGACGACTGAGGTTGTTGCGCTGTTTTCTCCATGGAGCTCAAGACCGTTGTTTTCATGTGCATTTGTTGAGTTAGACATTTTTGACCTGAAATAAAAGATTTCCTGGACAAGAAAAAGTGTGAAAAATAACTTGTGTTTTCAGAAGACTAGCACCAAAATAATCACTATTATTTTTAGCCCAACGGTGGGCGCCAAACTGTTTAACTCGAAAATTGTTTTAACAATTATATTTAATTTATGGTTCTGAAAATATGTGATTTATTCTAACACTAGTTGATTATTAGGAAGTAATAAGTGCAAGTAAAGAAAATTAGATAAGCAAACCAAAGTCGTCACGAAGCCGGGGTCCTCGAGCTCAGTAATATCGGAGACCTCAAGGGTAGCATTTGGTAGTTAATAATGGATAATAAATGAATAACAATAAATGGAGAGCAATAAATGAAGAACATCAAAGCTGTAGGACAAATTTGAGCACGTTAAGCGAGAAAAGCAGAGAATGTTCTACTGCAGTGAATATTCATGTATCTTACAAAATGATAGGGATCCCATTTATATAGGAGGGGAGAATCCCAACATAGTACATGTCCAATTATGAAAAAGAAATTTTATTGGTACAGCTGTATAACGGCTTAGTACGGGCTTGTACTGTCTCTTGCAGACCTTATCAGCTCTAACCACGTGTCCTTGGGAGTTTTTCGCCTTTCCATGACGATCATCAATTTTTATACCGCCTCGAGGTATGTTGCGAAGAGCCTTTGATATAATCTCTCGAGGGATGCACCTCGGGGTCGAGCTTCAGATTCTTCTTTGAGCCTCTCGAGACCGGGCTTGGAATGCTATAGAGGCCTTAATATCAGACTTCCCCGATTTTGCATGTATACAATAACATTGATTGCTTCGCTTGGTCCCATTTATATATGACAGGGATCCCACCGGAGGTAACCACCCATCGACTGAGTGTCGATCCCAGGTTCAAACCGGTGAAGAAAAATGAGGCCTCAATCTGAGTTAAAGCATATGTTCATCAAAGATGAGATAACTAAGCTTCTTAAAATAGGATCCATTAGGGAGGTAAAATACCTCGAATGGCTAGTTAATGTAGTAGTAGTCCATAAAAAGGGAAATAAACTGAGAATGTGTGTAGATTACAAAGATTTGAACAAAGCATACCCTAAAGATTCTTTCCCACTTCCAAACATCGACCGCTTAATCGATGCTACGACTGGCCACGAGACCCTTACTTTTCTCGACGCCTACACTGGGTAAAATCAAATTCAAATGAACCCGGAGGACCAGGAAAACACTTCGTTAATCCTGAAGTATGGCACATATTGTTGTCGCACCCCCCTTTTTTCCCCCGAGCGCTCCCTTCGGGACCCGGTCGAAAGGGGTTTATGACATTGGGTTGAGACAACTCGTTCCTTTTGGGAAAGGGATTTGCATATTTTGAAGAGTCGCCACCTAACGATTTTAACGGTGCGTTACGGAACCTAAGGGGTTCATTTACAACTACCTTACTAACCAGTGATTGGGTAAGGGATTGAAATTATCCTAAGGGGAAGGAGTTAGGCACCCCTCAGGATCCAAAAGTGTGGTTCCCGGCCAAATGGTTTCTAAGAATTTGTACGGCTTAACAAAAAAACAAATAAAGGCTCAAATAAGAGGGGATTTAAGTCTTAAGCATGCAGATGTTCGGAAACAATAAAGAAGATTAGCTTTTGAAAGGATTACAATCTAAGCATATAAAAGGGTATCCTAGGTTTATAATAATATGGATCACATCAATGCAATACCCGGTAATCACTCCTTAAAGAGGGGCTACAGTGGTATTAGCGCACTGGTCATCATATCCATATTCCACCCTTTTCCACCCCGTGAAAGCAACTAAATCGAGTGTTGGTCTCGAACTCTAATGCATGTTGTTACCTATCCCTTTCTATCAGTCTCGGAGGAAATTAGGACTCCTATCCTAAAGGAGGTTCTAGGCAGACCCTTAGGTTTTAAAGGTGAAAATGCTAACACGACATATAATGAACAAGTAGAACTGTAGATAAAAGGGGTAGCACATAATCAGGAAAGGGATCAAAGACCCCCAAAAATAGTGCACATAAATAGCATGTCTCATACACAATTAAAGTCCATATTCAGGTCCAGATCCTAAGCATGATATCTAATGATAAAATAAAGACAGATTTATTGCATAACTCATAGAGGAAAATCTTAATCAGGCTTGCCTACTGGTTTTAAGCATGCTGACAGTTGAACACTAATCGCAAAGGACAGTTCTATTTTATGTTTTAAGTTGATTACCTAAGGCTTGCCTAGGTGTAAGATAACACGCAATTCTAGGTGTTGAAGATGTGCAAGGACTAATTATCAGTTGTTTAGAACAGAGGAATGTTTTAGATATCTGTATTTAGACTAAGTTCAGTTAAATGAATACGTTCCTATAGCATGATGTCTAATGCAGCATGATGCATAATAACCTAAAAAGGATTTCTAATGCACATAAAATCACAACATTATGCACCATTTCAGGAATAGTAAGAGTACAACTTGTTAATGTTACTTACCTAGAAACATGATCTCTAAGTGCGCAGGCGTGGTGAGACATAATTGCAGTTTATTTATCCTAGGAAAGGACTTCTAATGAAGTTTTAGAACATGTTTAAATGGACAGAATCACATAATAGCAGTTTATTTTATTGTTATTATTTATCCTATAGGCAGGATTTCTAAGCGTAGATGAGATGTTGAATACACATAAATCCTAAGTAGCATGATATCTAATGCATGGACATATGAACCTACACAGAAGCTCTATCGCACATATAGGAAATAAAAACCTAAGCATGGTTTCTACCCTTGTAACAGCTAGTCATGCATAGTTACCCCTCCCGTTTTACTATCCAGCCCCAGAATTATTTACAAATTATTACAGGCCAAGGATTATGGATTACACAACCAGAAGTGAAAAAATAAGAAGTTATTCTATAGGGAGCCTTCAATTAGGCCCAAATCCTCTAAACCTCATTGTCATATGGTATTCATAGCCTTTTCACAGTTCGGGTGTGTCAAAGTTCCCTAAGGACCTCAACGGCTCCGGAGCAGTGCTCACACCCAGACTTAGTAACCAGGAGTTAAACATGTGCAGTGAGGAAATACCAGACTCAGTGTGTCATAGTTCAGAGGGAACTCAAGGTCCCAAAGCAGTGCTCACACTGAGGGGGAAGAACTTAAAAGTCTAGGAATCAAGTGAAGTGCAGGAGATAGATTTGAAAAGGTTTTGACACAAAACATCACTGGATTGATTCAGTAAATAAAGAAGTTTTCCGAAAAGGTTTTGATCAGTAATGAAACAACTTGAATATAATGTAAACATCTTTGGAAAATCAGCAAACAACTCGCACAGGTTCAGCACATTCAAACATAGATCTCACTCAGGGACAATGGGAATTGGGGACACATAGAGCACACAACATGATGGACACAAACTAGGCATAAGCCTTGCAATTGGTTATAGGTAGTGGAACACAAACTTAGGAATACTAGTTAGACATGGTCATACAGTCAGAGATAACTAGAGTATGGGATCAATCAAGGTTGAAAACCAATCACATAATCAGATTAGAGGGAGTGCTGGAAGGGGGTAGGACATAATTACACATAGGTTTAAGAACACATGTTAAGTAACATACAAGGCAATTATAGTATCCTAGGGATTGCATGCTGAGGCTATAAGGGAGGAGATACCTAGAACCAAACAACATAATATGTTAAACTAGTTGCAAGTACGACAACATAACCATACGTAAAAGGAAACCAGAAGCAGGATGTATCATAATAACCAAAGAAACATGTTGTTTTGGAGACTTTAACTATAAATTGGAAACATACCAGTTTGTGACCAATCGAGGCAAGTAGCATAGCTAGTCTTGGCTTCCAACCGACTAGCAATAGCAACCAATCGAGAGAAGAATAGTAGATTTTGTGTGTGTGAGCAAGAGAGAATAAAACCAGGTCTCTCCCCTTTTGTTAATGAAAAAGTAGTGTGTATATATAGTTTTTTTTAAAACCAGTAGTGAATAAGGCAATAAACCAGTAACTAGGGACTGAGCATCAATCAGTACACAATTAGTATAGGTATCCCTTAATTGAAGGGATTGAGTTCAAACAGCTAGCAGGAAAAACAGCAAATGACGAAATTTCACATATGTGACATGCATATGACATATAAGGAAACAATTTCAAATCAGTACAAGCATACAATAGAGACTAGGTTCACAGATTCTAATTAAGGAAATGGGAATCAATTAACAGCAAATAAATCATGTAACAAGGTAAAAAATGGACTAAGGTCAGAAATTAATCTGTAAAGTCTCAAATCACAAGGAATCAAGGGATTCAAAATAATAAATCAGGAACCCTAACAAACTAAAACTACAGAGAATCAGGGATTCAAACAGGAGTAACAACAATCAAAGAAAATTAACATGAATCGAATAAATCACAGGCAAGAGGTCAAAAACCCTAATAGTAAAAGCATGTGAAATCAAGGATTCTCATAAACTTATAGGGCTAACATCAAGACAAACGGGACAACAAGGAAAGAACAACAGAGGGTAAAACATCATGGAATCATAAAGCTCATACATATGCAAACAATATTAAAGACAAAGTCAGGTAATAATTTGGATAAGAGAGGAAAAAATCATATAAATTACTAAAACATAGCAAAGACCCTCGGATAATCCTGAAAACATCACAGGAAAATCATTTTAAAGCGGAGTCATGAAACCCTAGTTGAAAATAAAGAGTTTAGAGAAAATCAGAGAGTTTTTGAGGGAAACAACGAAATAACTCAAAACATATACAGATATATCATAGATCTAAAGAATCGGGAGAGTTTTAAACATTTAGGGTTTCAAAGAGAACCCAAAGAGATAATGAAAAACCTCAAATGTCACTGGTTTAACCCCCAAAGGTCAGAGACCTTGCTTGAACAGCCGGAGATGGCCGGAGGGTGATGATCACAGGTCCAGGAGGTAGGAGAATTCAACCTAGGTCTCTTGAAAACCTTAGAGATGGCAAACATCGGCGTGAGGGTTTCAGATTTTTCTTAATTAGTTCGATTCTTTGATTTGATACTATTTGTGTCTCTATTCATCTCGTGCTACTTTATTTTTGGATATTCTATTAATATTTATTTTTTCCTAAAATTAGGGTTTACCGGCTTACTCTCCTAATTTGATTTTTAATTTATTTATGTGTTTCTTTCCTTTTACGGTCTGATTATTTATATTTCCTTGTTCTACTGCTATGTAAACTTATCCCCCTCCGCTTTTGTGGACGGAAATTTGTAATCACTATTTTTCCCACTAAAAATTGAAGTTTTTCTACTCTATATTTGTTCACTTTTCTATTCTGTTTGGCTCTTGGACGGCTGAAAGCCAAGGCCACAGGATTTCGACTCTTCTTGACCTCTCTAGGTGTAAGCATTGCTTGGGTTCTCGTAACCCTTGGAACTTGATACATTCAGGATTTTGTGTCCCTTACTGCAATCTTTTCTTGTTTATCGAATAATCACTAGTTAGTTTCTAAACCTTTGTAATGTTTACTCTATTATGTTAAGCATGTTCTTAGAAACTGCATGATCTAATGCATCTCTTTAACTCTTTTCTGCCTAATTCTGCTTACTAGCTTAATGATGTTCTGCACTTAGCCTAATTAATTTAGACACAATGAAGCATGCTTAGTTTAACTTATGATGACTGGAATGACCTGTTTGACTATGTGATTTGATACATGTTCCCTGCCTAATTCGAAACTTCTAACGACCAATTGGTATTATTAGTATGCACTAACTTGATTAATAAACCTTTAATCTGAATGTTGTATGCTCCCATGACTATGGTTATCACCCTATGAACTTCTGCTATGTCCAATCTATACCCTTAAGACTTGTGATCTTTTGAAACTAATCTCCTTTGATTTAATACCAACCATGATACATAATCATGTTTGTGTAATACTGTTTAAACATAGGTTAGCATGATCTGACCCCTTTAGTCCTAATTCAGTTGCATTGTTTGGTGTCGATAGCCTAATACCATTGCATGTTAACTTGCCATCCCAGGATCCTTGTTCTTTGTCATAGGCCACCATAACCAGTGTGCTAAATTTTTTTTCTTTGGAATTCATTATGTGAATATCTTACAAGCTAGAAAATGCTTTCAAAACCTATTACCCTACTACTATTTTTCATTGGTTGTTTATTGTTTAATTATGGGGATGGCTGAAAGCCAAAGCCCTTCTGTAAAGTCTCCTCTGTCAACCTCTCTAGTGTGAGTACTGCCCTGGATTCTTGAAGCCCTTGGGAACTCTGACACACTAGGGTCTAGGTTTCTCTGCCATTTTTTCCTAACTGCTCAAACTCTGCCTCTCTTCTCACCTACTGGATAAACTTGTTGATTAGTGTAAATGATTATACTTCTGGAACTTTTTTTCAAACTATGGTTGCTGGACGTGGTCTGTTCGGTGTAAAATGGAGATTGGTTTTGGGCTGTTGTGAAATTGTGTGGACTTGAGGCTGAAGGCGTGGCCAGGATGGGTATACTTTGGGCCTGTTGTAGGCTCACTATAGGTATTTTTTACTCTGTAATTCATTCAATTCATTGGGTCTGTAATAATGTTGTAATAACAATTGGGGTGTTAGTACAAATTGGGAAAATGGGTTTATTTTAACATTTGTATGAAAGGGTAGAAATCCTGCCTATAGGTGTTTACTTTGGTCAAATATGTTCTGCTATTGAGTGTGTTAGATAAACTGCATATAGGTGTTTACCGTGTGTGTTAGATAACCTGCCTATAGGTGTTTACCTTGCTCAAATATGTTCAGCTACTGTGGGTGTTAGATAACCTGCCTATAGATGTTCAATCCATCTAACCTATTCTGCTTCTACATGTTAGATATCATGCCTATAGGAAATAAAGTGACCAATGTTCAATTTGCATTACAACATATTCATTAGGTGCTATATGGTTTTGTTAATTAGTGTTCTACCAAATCTGCATTTTAGAAATCATGCCTATAGGGTTAATTAGTTAATATGATGTTGTCATAATTGCTAACTTAGTAGACATGCCTATAGGATCTAAAATCAGTCTTAATTATCCATTATAAAAATCATGCCTATAGGGGCAATATTGCCCGCTTTTTAAGTACTAATATTGAACTTTGAACACTGTCTCGTTGAACACTATTCGAAAGCATTCCTATAGGATCAAACTGAGTAATTCTGAATATTCTCCTGTAATTATCATTGCCAATTACTGCATAAATAACCTAGATATCATGCCTATAGGTTTAACCTCTTATAACTTAAAATCAGTAAGCAACTGTGCAGTCACTTAGAAATTGTGCTTTACATAACTGTCTGCATGATCAAAATCCAGAATCACATAGAAATCATGTCTATAGGGCCTAACGAGTTTAATTATTGAAACTGTCAAAAGCCTAATTTATTTATGTGCATTTGTTGCCTAAGTTGGAGGCTAACTTGATCCCTTATTTTCCTTTACATGAAAGTCCAACTTGTTTTGTATGTCGCCTAGTTTTATCATTTTTGAGCAACCTAAGTTAATTCTAGAACCATATAAAACTAGAGGTCCAAACGCCTCCTGGACCGTAGGCATGGGACGGGTAGATCATGCATAAGGTACAACTTAAAATCAATTAGTGCTCTTTAGGTAACAACTTAAAGATAGTAATCGGGTAGCAGGAGATGATAGCATGTGCCCGCTAAATAATATGAGTAACACCCCATCTCAAGGGAGTTACAAAGTATTATTTATGTTGCACGGGTGATCCTTCAGGCTAAAAATTTAGGACCCCCCATCTTGTCTTAAAATCAATTATTTTGTTTATTTGCCCAACTTCTTGTCTTTTCTATTTATTTGGACTAATTCATGTAATTCGAGTTCGGTCGGGACCCACAGTTGTGGACCTTGAGGAATGCCTAACACCTTCTCCTTGAGGTAAGTTGAGCCCTTACCCGATCTTTGGTGACGCAAACTGGTTAAACTAGCGTTATTTACAAATAAGTGACCTAACGGACCTCAAACTCGTTAGGTGGTGATCCTCTCTTTTAACACCCTTCCTTAAAAGAGTTGTCACGTGTCGAAGCCCGATTTTGCAAGAAAAAGGAGTGCGACATTGGATGCCTCATGCGGTGCCCGATTTTGAGGACTGGATTCGCAAGCTTGACTCTACTTCGACTCGTGCTAAACGAGCGTGGAGGGACTTGGACAAGGGAAGGTGGGATACAAAGAACCATGGTAAGGATATCTTCTTACACATTCCGAAGTAATCACATGTTTTCTTCATTACTAATATTTCCTCATGTAGGTCTGACCAAGGATGCCATTACGAGGCCTTCAAGTGAGGAGGAGAAGCCAGGTCCTCGCCTCCGATGCCAGAGAAGGATAAGAAGAGAAAAGATCTCTCGCAATCCGAAGTCTCCAAACAAAAACCTTGAAGGGTGAGGAGGAAAACAATTGCTCTCTTAGCGGACACGGTCCAAAATTTGAGAGATCATGATGAGGAAGAAGAAGAAGATACTTCGGCATTGATAGCCCGACCAAGGAGAGCCTCCGAGGTCGCCCCAAATTCCGAGATGCCACCCGCTATAATCGAGCCTTGTATCGAGGAGGCTCAAAGGAAAATTCGGGGGTGAATCCCGGGTCTCGTGAGGTTGAGGTGATTTCTCGATCATCAACTTCTACGCCGGGCGGGGCTGGTTCCGAAAACCAGAAGATCGGACAGAGCACCCCGAGCGATTCGCTCGGGGTCATGACAATAGCTCAACTGCCTTCAATGCTGGTCTTTTTTGAAGAAGCAATAAGGGAGGCCCAAAGGCTGAAGACCCCCGAGATCGGGGGAGGCTCTAGTGCGGTCATCCTTTCCGGGATTGCTTCGTGAGGCTCGATGGCGCCTCTGATATTACTGATGCTTTGATCCTAATGGCGGAAGCCCATCTTCTTTTTTTCCAAGGTAATTTTCAATCGCTTTTTGGTTATTTCTCTTCGCTCTTTCCTTGCAGATCTAACTTATGCTTTCTTCTTTGTGTAGGTTTCTACCAAATTCCGAGCTGACCTTAGTCAGTGTGAAGCCGAACATCAGAAGGTCTTAGAAGAGAGAAATGCCCTGAAGATACTTTGTGGCCAAAAGGACGAGGTCATAAAGGATCTTCAAGTAGACCTAGCCAAGGCTCATGAAGAGGAGGCCGAGTTACACAAACAGGTAACCACCCTTCTAATAGAGTATGGAATCAACTCGACTGTGGAATCTAATACTTCGATATCGCATTTGTAGCAGAAGGTGGAGAAGATCGAGCTGCTCTGGGCAGAGTTCGATCAGGTAAAGGCCGACTGTGACCAGTGGAAAGGTAGAATGGACCGCCTTGCTGCGGAAAAGGAGGAAGATTTGGTAAACTATCTTTGGCTGAGGCCCAACTCCAAAGCCTTAGAGGGAAAAGTTTGGCCCAGGCCAAGAGGGTCAAAGAACTCGAAGCGGGGCTTGCTGAGGCCAAGGCGAGATCGAGAAGACCAAGATCATGGCGGAAAAGTCCATTGCCATGTACTGGGCCGATGATGAAGTTGTTCAAACACATCTAAGGGAGGCTTCCGACCAGGAGCAGTGGTTTAGTGATTTGGCAAAGTGCCAATCCCGGAGGGAAACTCTAGAGGAAATTTATGCTACAGGTTTTGACCTCTCCGAGGAAATTGGTCGGGCCAAAGAACACGAGATCGTAGCCAGGCAGCTCGCCTCTTCTGATGATGATGATATAGAAGGCAGGCGAGGCAGTTCCGGGAGTGGAGAAGATGGAGATAAGGCCGCTAAAGAAGTTGCTCTTAGAGAGGCTGCTCGAGAGGAAGCCGGCCCTGAAGGGACTAGCCCCGATCGTAGTTAGATTCTAATTTCTTTTCTCTTTTGTAAGGCTTTAACTGGCCTCTTGTACATGTTTTTGACATATAATAGAAAATTTCTTCTTGATGCCTTCGTATGTTTTTAGCTCCAGATAAGCTTTTTTCCCTTATTGAAAACATAAAAAAAAATTATTGTTGTAATTCAACTCGTAATTGAATAAACCCTTAAGCTTTTCGTTTATACGAGGGCAAGTCCCCGAGTTTGAAATTTGTTCGAGACTTTATCTCGGGGGTAGCTCGTTCGAACAAATAGATGTGTTATCTCTAATAACCAATTTATCAATGATTGTTAAGTTTTTTGAGCTTGCAACAGTATACCCCTTAGGGTTTTTGGGTGAACCCTCAAGCTATGATTGACTTTTATTTGATCTTGGAATAACGGAACCCTTGGATTCAAATCGAGCGAGAACGAGGTCCCGAACTCTAATTGTATCGGCCCTTAGGATCTTTTAAATTGGCCCTTAGGCTCTTTAGATCTGCCCTTAGGCTCTTTAGGTTGGGCCAATTCGGCCTCTAAAAACGGATATTATTTTCCCTTTTCGACTAAAAGACTCAGTGAAAGGCCCTTAGGATCTATTGGTTGGCCTTTAGGCTCTTTATATCGGCCCTTATGCTCTTTAAGTTGGGACAATTCGGCTTCTAAAAATGGTTATTATTGTCCCTTTCCGGCTAAAAGACTTAGTGATAATTTCTTATGCCTTAGCATATATTTTTTATACCCATTGGGTTTTTAGAGGGTTCGATAATCGGAACCTATTTTTCTTTTGTCTCTTAACATGTTTGTGGTAAGATAATATTATACCCCTTGAGGTTTTTTCGAAGGATGATATTATCGAAGCCTTTAAATTATTTGAGGGCCGATTGTGTCGAAGCTCTTTTTTATTTTCTTTGCCGAGGATAGCCCTTTTTAACCAGTTTGTCAAAGTATTTGAAGGCCTTTTTGTTTATAGTGGAATTCGGACGTCTCCAAGCCGTGTTATTTTTGCTGTAGCCTTTAATATGGTCGTAGCCTTTAATGTGGCCGTAGCCTTCAGGTATGTCTCTTGGACTTACTTCCCGATAATGTTTCGAACTTTTTCTAAGTGTTAGTACCCGAGTATGGTGGCCTTGGCCTATATATCGAGGGTACCTCTTTGAGGTCTTATGATTTCAAACTTAGATAGTTCGAGTGCACAATTCCCGAGTGTTCGAGGTATGCTTATACTTGGCCCTTGAGCCATTTTCCACAAGTGATAGTTTTGCACAATAGATTAGAATCATAAGTACATGACTCGTATAGTAGAAAATTTACTTCGAAACATGAGATATTCAAGAAAAAGAATGCGTCTTTGAATAATTTATGCATGCGTACATGTTTTATTTTAGGGACTCGGCTAATCTATATGGGCACGGTTCATTCGACAGTTTGGCCCATTACAAAATTCTTCCTATCGAGACCCATTGATACTAGGTACAATTCTCGAACACATAACATCTGAGGGTGATGCCCCTAGTATTCGAAGTTGATTGTAAAGAAGCCTTGGATACTGTTGACTTATCCTCAGGTAGCACATAGTTGTTGCCTCATTATAAACCTCGCCAGAAAAACCCTGTTGGGATAAGAACCGGTCTAAGGGAAAAAAAGTGAAACGCTTACTTTAAAACCTGAGGTCTCGATTTCTTGGATCGAATTCTTGGAACGAGTTAGTTTCGAATATTTATGTAAATGAAAGAATAGAGGAATTCATACCTTAGAAATAGTACCGCTTAAGGAGTGATATGTTCCAGTTGTTCGACAATGGTTCGTCGTTAATTGTTCCGAGTTTGTAAGATCCTTTTCCGACAATGTCGAGGATCTGGTAGGGTCCTTCCCAATTAGGACTGAGTTTCCCTTCATTAGGGTTTCGAGTGCTGATTGTGACATTTCTTATGACCAAGTCCCCGACTCTAAAATGTCGAACGTTAGTTCTTCTGTTGTAATATCTCTCGATCCGTTGCTTTTGTGCTGCCATTCTGTCACGGCCCAAAAACTAACCCTATCGTGATGGCGCCTATCGTGGTACTAGGCAAGCAGACACAATTACCAAAACAACTGATATGTTCATTTTTAAAGAAAATCTTAAAGATGTTAAATATAAAACCCTCAACAAGGAGTTCAAATAAAAAACAAGCCCGACATCGGGGTGTCACTAGTCAAGAGCAACTACTACAACTATCAGTAAACATCAAGACTAATATAGTCTGGGATTAATAGAGTAAAACTAAAGGAAGATAAAAGAGGAGGAAAGCAAGGTTGCGATCGCCATGCAGCTACCTTACAGTCTCTGAAGATAAGCCGGCCTGGACTCAACAATCGCCGCGCTCAAACACACCTGGATCTGCACATGAAGTACAAGGTGTAGTATAAGTACAACCGACTCAACAAGTAATAGTAATAACTAAGGAAATGAGTATTAGTGACGAGCTAAGTATAACAATTCCATTAATAATTTTCACAGTTAAGGAATAACATGAATAAGAGATCAGTTTCATAGATTATCAACTACCACTAGGCAATTAACATATAAATGAAACAACGAGAAAATAGATGAAACCTCACAAGCACTGTCACTCAATCCCTCAGCCCTCAATGCACACGCTCAATAGGTACCTCTGCTAAATGGGGGTGTTCAGAATTCGGAGGGGCTCCCACAACCCAAGTGCTAATATGCACGGACCACTCACGTGTTGCACGGACAATTCACGTGCTATCATATCAAATTTGGATCTGCACGGACAACTCACATGCTATGACATCAGTCTGGATAGGCACGAACAACTCACGTGCTATATTACAATATCTCACAACGGGCCCTCGGCCTCACTCAGTCATGTACCTCTCTAGCCTCACATTTTGCAATAAATTAAGGAAAGCAGTCCAAATCAAAGTATTTTAGTGTATTCAACAAGAAGATAACAGAGACTGAGGTAAACACGAACAAAAATCACTATAACTGAGTATAACTACTGTGAGCAGTGATAAAGCCTGAGCATGATCTCTAACATGAAGGAAGCCAAGTTCTAGCAGATAGGAAAGCACATAAACACAAATAAAGGCTATTAGGCCTCACGTTACGGACCAAGTCTCAATCCCTCGCGGCGTACACCCACACGCCTGTCACCTTGCTTTGGTGTCACCTCCAAACAGTCACATGATATCCAATCTCCGGGTTTCATACCCTTAAAAAAAGATTTAAAACTGTTACTTATCTTAATAGCGTAGAATCCTACTCCAGGATTCTCTCGCCCCTCGACTCGATCTCCAAAAGATCTGAATCTATTCACAACCTATACAATATCATCAACATATGCTAAAGAAATGAATTCCACAAGAAAAAATACAAAATTAGGCCAAAACCCGAAATTGGATAAAACTCGGCCCCTGGCCCACGACTCGGAATCGGGTAAAAGTCAGAAATTACAAACACTCATTCACTCACGAGTCCAACCATACTAGTTTTACACAAATCCGACTTCGACTCGTTCAAATCCCAAGAATTCATTTTATGAAGTTTCTACAATTTTCCCCAAATTTCTACATCAAAGTACTAATCAGATGATGAAATCATTGATATGTTAATGTATATTAACCAAATCCGAGTTAGAATCACTTACCCAGATGAATTTCTTGAAAATCCCACGAATAATCGCCACAAACCGAGCTCCCTAGGTCCAAAATGTGAAATAATGCCCTAAACCCCATTTATATAGTGCACCCCCTGAACTCCACTATGCGGTCCGTGAAATTCCAAGTGCGATCGCGCCTCCCAGCTACAGTGGTCGCGAAAAAATGGTGCGGCCGCACCTTTTGGTGGCTTCAGTGTCAGACTTTAGTATTTTAGCCATAACATTCTCTACAGATGTTCAAATGATGACTTCTTTACTTTTCTGGAAATTAGACACGAAGGACTACATCTTTCATTTTTGAATCATCTCAAAATTCCTTGTAGACCAAAAGATATAGGCTTATGAAGTCGGACCAGCGGAACTGCAGAACCTTTCCCTAGATTGCAGCCGCGAAATTCGGCCGAGGTCCGCGAAATTTTGCCGAGGTCCGCGATTTTAAAACACCAGAACCATACCAGAGTTTCGGAACTGCCCGGACTCACTCAAAACTCACCCTGAAACACACTCGAGGCCTCTGAAACCTCAACCAAAGGTACCATCAAGTCCTAAAATACCATACAAACTAAATCGAGCTCTCAATCACATCAAACAATAACAAAAACATGGATTGCACACGAATTCAAGCTTAATGAACTTGAAACCTCAAACTTCTACAACCGATGCCGAAACCCATCAAACCTCGTCTGAATAACCTCAAATTTTGCACACACGTCACAAATGACACTACGAACCTACTCCAACTCCCGAAATTACATTCCGACTCTGATATCAAATTGTTCACTGCCGACCGGAAATTGCCGAATTTCTAATTTCGCCTATTCAAGCCTAACTCTACCACAGACCTCCAAAACACAATCCGAATGCGCTTCTAAGTCCAAAATTACCCAGCGGAGCTAACGAACCATCAGAAATCCAATCTTAAGTCAAATTTTAAAAAGTCAAACTTGGCCAAACCTTTCCAATTTGAAGCTTCTATGTGAGAATCATTCTTTTAAATCAATTCTGAATAACCTGAAAACCAAAATCGACGATTCACATAAGTCATGATACATCACACGGAGTTACTCATGCCCTCAAACAACCGAGCTCAAAATGACCGGTCGGGTCGTTACATCCTCCCCCACTTAAACATACATTCGTCCAAGAACGTGCCAAGAGTTGTTCTCTAACACCATCAAACTGCCACGTAACCTTACCATACACATATCCGAGGGTTTTCCCACGTCACCCTGTCCCGTATAGATCTAATAACACAATACATCTGAACTTCCTTCATCCAACCTAGCCCATAAGCCTTACAATCCAATTTCCACATCCGAAATTTTCCATAAGATCAGAATCACACATCCACACACTGAATAAGTCTGAACAAGCTGTATACAGCTATACCATAACCCAAGATGAAATCAAATGATATACCACATAACTAAAACACTCACAGCGATGATTTCTAATCACATCGGCTGCCCAAAACAACAAAATGCTGGTAATAAACCTTTTGTCAAACAGAGCCTCGTTCTAACACCTTCTTATACTGCCAACGATGAAAGAAGCACGCAACAACTCATAACCATTCATGAGATCAACCATTTTTAGAACTCCCTCTCCTTCGACCAGATACTTATCATTTCTTGATTATTTACTAGTATTGAAATAAATCGCATATTATTAGAACCACAAATCATGTATAATTGTTGAAACCATTTTCGAGGTAAACATGTGTATTGCTATGACTATAAGAATGATAAGGTGATAGCGAAAAAAATTTCCTCTTTGGAGATATTGAAAAAAGCCATTCCACGACATTATATGAAGACATCACATATCTATTAAGAATGATAATTTCAAGGTGCGACATATTCATACAAGTTGATATGACTGATTTGTTTATCGAATCTCTACCAACGATCTTTTGAAAATGGTGCACAAGATTGGAGTGCGAAGGCTCAAAGATGTGAATGTATTGTCTCATAAGGGGGAATTAATACGCGTTTTACGCTTTTTCCCTTACAAGATTTTGTCCCATTAGGTTTTCCTTGCAAGGTTTTAACGAGGCAACCAAAATGCATATTTGAAAACATGTGTACTCATTTTCCTTCACGAGAATTTTTTTTCCACTAAGTTCTGTTTTAGTTAAGGTTTTAACGAGGCACATTATCTGTTGAATATACATTCAAGGGGAAGTGTTATAAATAGAATTGTATTTAAAGTGAATGTCTATATTTTAGTGAGATGTTTGTTACTTGGTAGCTAAGTCACCTTTCCCCTATAAATAAAGGGTTCCATTCCATTATAATTTATCCCAAATTAATAAGAATTCACTCTCTACTTTTCTCTATAATACCCTTCTTATTCTTTTATTATTTTATAACACAATACTAATTTTGGGGTCTTAAAGTATTGGGGGTCTAAAGCAAGTACTTGACTTGCTTTAGGCTTGAGCCGGCACCGACTTCAAGATAATGTTTATAGATGTTCATCCAAATTAAACATACAAAATATTTTGAAAAATATGAAGAATTGGTTACGATTCCAGCTGAAAATTTCGTTGTTCCTTCCTAAAATGCATGTTAGGAAATTACATTTATTTTTAATTTTTGTAGTTTAATTGGAACTTTACTTTACAAAATTCACATCACAAGAACTTTTTTAAACACTAATAAAACTTTAGTAACTGAATAAACATTGCCTAACCTTTTTTTGGTTTAGAAAATGATAAAAATTTACTCCTTTTACCACAATTTATTTGGATATTTACAACTCTTTGCATAACCAAATCCGTGTCCTTTTTAACTACTTTTTTTTCTATTTTCAAATACTTTAACTATACAGTTGTGATAGTATTTCTTTTTTATTTTACTTATAAAGTATTAATTTATTTCAAAATGTTAAGAAATTTTATATTCTATGAGATTACGATGATTTCACACCAAAACTGAAGTCCTTCGCCACCTTTATCAGGCCCTATCTGGGAGTTTGATTCGTGGAATAAGAATTTGGTAGGTGCGCAGGGGCTCCTTGCGTGGATGCCAATCCACAAGAGATTCTTGTGCTATGCTGGTGATGCATAAAACAAGTTATATTTGATATATACCGTTTATGATTGCATTTTAATCATTTGTTAATTTCTAGTTACATAAATATAATCCCTCCATTTCAATTTGGATGACACACTTCCGTTATCAGTCCGTTCCAAAATAAAAGAAAATTTACAATTGGAAATAATTCAACTTTAAACTCTTCATTATACCCATTTTATCCTTAATGAGAAGTTTTTATAATTACACAAATGTCATGATCCCGCAAAGCTTTTACCCCTTAAGTTATTAAGACTACAAATTTCAAAAGTCAATTTTTTAAAAATTCATGACGAGTCAAACTATATCATCTAATTTGAAACGAACAGAATATTATAATTCATGTTATAATTTTAAATTAGGATATTTGAGTGATTGTAAATTTTCGTTACCACTTCAAGAAACTTTAAATAGCCCAGTTAATTTCTAAATTTGGTGGACATAGTTACAACTTATAATAAATGTCAGTTCACATTTTTGAACGCATATGATAGTGATATTTTCATAGTTTACCTAGAATGCTTCGGTAAATTTTATTTATGTCAGAATGTTAATAGATTTTCTCACTTATTTATTCATTTCACTCTAAAACTTAAGAATTCAATGAAATGTTAAGTCAGCAAGGATACCCAAATTTTGAGCAATAAACCTAATGTTAATTTGTTAGCTTTCATCAAGGAGTCTTACAAGTTGTAATTAATAATAATTAATACAGTTAAAATCGAGCACGTCCAATTTTATGGGTTCGAGGGTCTGCCTCGAGGTTAAGTTCATATTTGAGCAAGATCGAGCTCAAAGAACATGAAGACCGAAGGATCGAGATCGGACATGATCGACATCGAACAACGGAATAAGCGGGATATCAGTAATCGACCACAAATCTCGGCGGAAATCTCGGGATTGACAGGACCCTTAACAGATATTGATATCAATCATGTATTTTGTTTCCGAAATTATAGACATACCTTATTTAGGATTCATCTACTATTTAAAGGGAAACCATGTTCATTTATAAGAGACATTACATTCACTTATTGAGAAATAACAATACGCTGCTATTTTATTTACTTACAATTTCTTACTACTCTTATTGTTCTTATTATTCTCAATGCTCGGTCTCGAGCCTAGTCCAAATCGAGGTCGATAACTTGCAAACGACACTGGTTTGATTCATTCTAATCACTTAACTCGTTTATTTATTTACTCATTTATAAATTGACGTTGAATTAGATCACGTATCCTTATAATCACATTATAATTTTAGTTGTTACTCGTATTTCGAGGTAAACAGTTTGGCGCCCACCGTGGGACTAAGGATAATAGTGATTGTTCAGCTGTGGCATCAAGGAGTCTTCCTGCCCTCCAGCTGGAGCTTCTTGGGGCTCCTCTATCGCAGCTCACGCGGGTGCTCTGGCTGCACCGCATGGTCATCCTCTACCCCGGCCCCGACCTCTAGCGGCTCTAGCAGGGGGTGCGGGTGCCTGGTCGTCAGATCCTCCGGTATGGGTCCTCACCATCTGTGAGAAAGAATAGAATATAGAAATTTAGTTTGATGTCAAAGAATTTGTACGATAAGGAATAAAAGAAGTATAATTGTTCCTAACAGTTCCATAGCCTCCCGAAGATAGGTACAAACGTCTCCGTACCAATCCGCGAGACTCTAATAAAACGACTTGTGACTCACAATACCTACGAACCTAGAGCTCTGATACCAATTTGTCACGACCCAACCTTCCCTTCGCGAGAGGTCATGCCGGAACCTAGTCTCTACGACTAGGTAAGCCTACTATTTGCCAAAAAACAATAAAAATGAAACATAACTATAAACCATTAATAGTAGCAGAAATGAAATAGTGATAGAAATGCGCTCGACATATAAGATAATAACTCTCAAAGAAATACATGAAAAACATTCCCAAGACCCGGAACATCATAAGTCACAAGCTTCTACGAAATCTCTATAAGTTCTATACATCAGAATTCTGGAAGTAGTAGAAGAAGAACTACACAAAAAGGAAAAAGAGGGGACTCCTAGGTCTGCGGACGCGGGAGATGTACCTCGAAGTCTCCGTAGAAGTAGTGATGTACGACCAATAACGCGGCTGGAAAGATGTACCCGGATCAGCACACGATAACATGTGCAGAAGAGTAGCATGAGTACACCATTATGGTACCCGGTAAGTTCTAAGCCTAACCTCGATCGAGTAGTGACGAGGTCAGGTCAGGCCCACCGGTAAATAATAAATGAAGCAGAAAATACACAGTATAATAATAGACTGAAACTAAGCTAAAGGAAATACAACAAATAACATTTCAACACCCTAAAATTAACAATAGGGGACCTTCCTAGATACCATCTCGTAGTCCCAAAATAGATGTGCAGGGAGAACTCCCGAGGTACCGCCTCGTAGTCTCAAAAGTAAATGTGCAGGGAGAACTCCCGAGGAACCGCCTCGTAGTCTCAAAAGTAAACATGTAGGGGGAATCTCCCTGGATACCATCCCGTAGTCCCAAAGTAAATACACAACTCAAAAAATTGGATATAACAGTTACAGCAAGAAAATTTACAATTTAGGCTAAGTTCGAATCAAGAAAAGGAAGCAGGAATTCGATAAGCATGCTGCAAACAGTTCAGTTAAGCAATTAAGGCACGTAGACATGATATGCTAAGCTAACATGGTAACTACACATGCAAGTATACTCAATTAAGGTGAAAACATGTATTTACTTTGTAAAATCAGGTATTTGCAACAAATAGACCGTGCACACACTCGTCACCTTACATACAACACGCTCACATATCAATTTCAGTACCAAATCCTAAGGGGATTTTCCCAACCAAGGTTAGGCAAGCCACTTACCTCGAACCAGGCTAAATCAATCTGTAGCACTCTTTTCTCACAAATATCCTGCTCCAAATGGCCCAAATCTAGCCAAAATCAATTATATACCATAAATATAGCTATAAGAGACTAATCTAATCAATAAAATTTTAGCTAAAGCAAGAAATTAGGAAATCGTCCCAAAAAGCCTCCTCGGGCCCACGTCTCAAAATCGGGTAAAAGTCACAAAATACGAATACTCATTCACTCACGAGTCCAACCATATAAAAATTACTCAAATCCAACCGCAAATCACCTTTCAAAACTCGAAATCTCAGTTGAAGAACTTCTTCCAATTTTTCCCAAATTTCAACCCCAAAATTCGAAATTTAAGATGAAATTAATGATAGATTAGATGGATATAACCATAATAGAGTGTAGAATCATTACCCAATCAATGTCTCTGAAAATCCCCCAAAATTTTGTCCATATCCGATCTCCCAAACTCAAGTTTTGATAAAACTGGCCTAACCCTCGTTTTTGAAATGATATAAGCCTGCCTAGTGATTTCTTCTTCGCGAACGCAGCCAAACCCTCGCGTTCGCGAAGAACAAATTTTTCCTTCAACTAAAATCCTTAATTTCGAACGCGATTTTCATGTCACGAATGTGTAGACCACACAACTTGACCCTTCACAAATGCGGGACCAACATCGCGAACGCGTAGGCAAAAGGCCTAGGGTCCCAGCCGCTCAACTTCCTCTACGCGAACACGATGGTCTTCTTGCGTTCATGATGCATTGCCTAACGACCCTTCGCGAATGCGGCCCGTACATCACAAATGCAAATAACAATCTTCCTCCTGCCTCCAGCTCCTCGTCACGAATGCGTAACACTTCTCAGGAACACGAAGAAGGCAACCAACAATTGGAAAAACCAGAAAATCAGCTATCTTTCACAAGTCCAAAATGATCCGTTAAGCACCCGAAATCAATCCGAGGACCCCGGGGCCTGAACCAAACATACCTACTAGTCATAAAACACCATATGAACTTAGTTAATCTCTCAAATCACATCAAACAATGCTATAAACACAAATCACTCTTCGATCCAAACGTAATGAACTTGAAATTTCCAAATTCGACAACCGATGTCGAAACCTATCAAACCACGTTCGATTAATCCCAAATTTTGCACACAAGTCATATTCACCCTTACGGAAATACTCTAACTTTTGGAATGGGAATTCGAACCCGATATCAAAAAGTCCACTAGCGGTCAAAATCACCGAAAATTCGACTTTCTCCATTTCAAGCCTAAATAAGCTACAAATCTCCAAAACACAATCCATACATGTCCCTAAGTCCAAAATCACCCAACAGAGCTAACAGAACTGACAAAACTCCATTCTGGAGTCATCTTCACACAGTTCCGACTATGATTCGAATCCTAAGACTTAAGCTTTCGTTTAGGGACTAAGTGTCCCAAAATACCCCGAAACCACAACAAGGACCTCCCATCAAGCCACATAACCAGAAAGAGCTACGAGTGAAGAAGTAAATAGGGGATCGGGACATTAACTCTCAAAACGACCGTCACGGTCGTTACACATTTGCATAGAAAAATTGTGAAATTCTGGAAAAAATAAAATTCTTTTTTAAGTGAAAATGGTATTTAAAAATTAGAGTGTTTACGATTCTTTTTTCTAAAACAAATATTACTATCAATTACTCCCTCCGTTTCAATTTATGTGAACCTATTTGATTGGGCACGAAGTTTAAGAAAAGAGAGAAGACTTTTAAAATTGTGATTTAAAATGAGGCACATATATTTTGATGGCTATAGCTCATTGCATAAAGCTAAATTGTTTCCAAATAAAGAAAGGGGTCATTCTTTTAGGATCAAACTAAAAAGAAAATTGGTTCACATAAATTGAAACAGAGGGAGTATTTGTTTTGATTTTCAAAGAAAATCTCAATAATTATCTCAAGCTAATATAGTCTCATAAAATAAGTAGGTTAATTTTATATTTGGTTTATGCGGTTTATACGGTTTAGAACGATCACTTTACTGCCTTGTGAACATTATCATAATCCCTTTTCACTGTCCAGTAACATAAGAGCATGTCTCAGCACCTATTATATGTGTATAATGGTCACTTGTCTGTATAAGGTCTCTCTAAAATTTAAGATCCCCATGCATCCGTCACAGGAAGATCTTGTGTTTGTCCATCTTAGTATAACTTTAATGTCTGCTTGGACCATTCCATAGTAAGCAACTCACCTTGTTCATAGTATTGTAGCTTCCCCTGACGTGGACTGATATTGCAATGTGAGAGTTAGTATGGCAGAAACATGTCCAGCTCCTAACAAGTGTTCATTGTCTCTTTACACCTCTACAACATGTTCTGACTATGTTACTTAGTTATTAAATTCATTGTGCTAGTAACCCGACACTTGTTGGATAACCTTGAGAGATCACGTCCTTATGTATGTCTCTGTAGCACTTCCTTTCTCATAAGGGTCCTTAATAGGCTCTCCTTCATGATCGAATACACCTTCGGGTTTATCATAGCATATTGTATGCTTCTTATGTTTTTCCCATCCTCCGGTAGCATATGGGTACTTTTCAAGTCATAAAATCCATGGCGCACTCATTATGAACATTCTCAAACCTTTCGTGATTATTTTATAGTGTCTCTGTGGGTTCCGTTTTATTTTAACACTCGGCTTCTAGAATCATTTACTATGCCATTGTCATGTACGAAGAGTTTACTATCCATAATATTCCACATCCCTGGGTGGATAGAAGTGTTCTCTCTCTCCCAAGAGCATCATATTAACCATTACAACCTCTCTAACCAATGCATAATTTAATCACAATGTTAAGATGTCCTTGATACATTGTTCCACTTGTGTATGGTTGAAGTTAAGTAGCCCTACCGCGACCTTTCCCTCCCCACTTCAGATGGACATTTAAGATCTTGGGAAAATATCATGAGCATATTGATTTAAAGGGCAATTTTATCGGATCTCTAGTATTCTCATATAGTATCAACTATCGAGAATGGGTTAAGTTTCCAAAATAAGAGCCTCACAAGTGTTCTACCTCCTTTTCAACCTGGTAGGCTTGGGCGTAGTTTCGATGTGTCAAATACTGTTAAGAGCGTAATACAACTTCATGTATTTGGAACCTCGATCACATTCATTGTGCAAGACTTATATCATTTCGAGTTAAATTGATTTTCCCTACACTTAAGAATGCAACTGGTGTCACGTACTTGGCTATTTCTCCTTAAGGCTTACTATTGCCGAACAAGGCACATATGGCATAAAAAAATTGTTATTGTTCCTTTCATAACTCATCGTCCTCCAAGAATAGCTGATGCTAATGTTTTTATCCTCTTGATCATGCCTCCCATATATCACATGTCTAAACAACTCTTTTCTTTTACATCTTAAAATCATGTACATGGTTTCCACATTATCAATGTGTATTAGTTATAGTTAACTATATGCCTCATTTGTCGAATCAATGATGTCATCATAATGATTAACCATGATAGCGCTGTTGGTGGTAATGTCAAAGAAGAAGTATCATTCAATGATCAAACATATTGGGTAGGAAACTATGCGGTCATATTCCTTCTAGCCAAAGGTTTAACTTGGGTGTTCGACATAGAGATTTAGAGTTGAAGAAAGTGAAGGGGTTGTTCTCAATATTTTCTTCATGAAGATATTATGTGAATTGTTAATAAAGGTAAAGTAGGTATAGTCACATTAAGCCTTATGGAATCCTGAAGGAAATAGGTCAAACTATGAGTATGATATTTCCCTATCATTGTTCTCCATGCACACGGTGTTTCATATGTCTACGTTAAATAAGGTAGCTGGGAATCCTTTGTCTATCATTTAGGTGTGATCTATTGAAGGTGAAGTTAATGGATAATTGGCTTATGAGAGGTACCTAATTGTCATCCTTGTTAGACGAGTCCAGAAGTCGGGATTGCCTCCATTAAAGTGCTATAACGAAGTTGGTGTATCGAGGATTTCACCTCGAATGTCGAGGGTGTTGTGGAAAGAAAATATTCTCACTTGTTTGTGTAGCGAAATGGTTGTGATTTGAAAAGAACTTTCTATGTGTTATGATTTAAATATGTGCAGTTCATGTTCAGATACCACTATTGATAATATAATGCCCGTAATGTTGAGATTAGTGTTGCGGATTTATATTGTGATTCTCTGATGATTTGTGGATGTGTTGTTAGGGTGGTCTTGGTGATTATCTAGTAGGTGGCTAGGCTCAATTATAGGGGAAGCTCTGTCAAAATTTCGTCAAAGAATTTAAGTTTTGTGGTGTCGAGGTAGACTAATGTGTACGAAGGTTGTAGATAATTTTCGCGGTGAGTTGTCACGGACTTTTTGGGTTGAAGAATGCATTGAGGAGTTGGGCAAAATTTTTGGCAGATGAAGGAAATTATGCAGTCAGTTTCGTGACCGCGGATCCGTTCCGCGGGCCGCATATCCATCATGGAGTTGAGCAGAAAATTTGTTGAATTTGGAGGTCATTTTGCGGTCCATTATGCGATCATATATCCATTTCACGGTCCGCACTTCCATCAAAAATTTAGCATGAAAAATTTTGAAGGGTGATTCTGTGGTCCATTTTGCGGCTGCATAACTTGTCTGCGGACCGTAGACCTGCCGCGGACCTGTCCAGACAAGCCTAGTTTTTGGGATTGTTTTCACTATCCATTTTTCGGGCCGCATACCTATTCTGTGGTCCACTCTGTGATCGCAGAGTTGAGTTCGGAGGGTCCATTTTTTATTATTATAACCCGACCCCATTTCATATAAAACGACATTAGGATTATTTTTTCCGGGTTAAACATTTTTTTAGAGAGATGGGAGTGCTTTAGGGAGAGAGGAAGGAGCCCCAAGTGCATTGATCATCAATCTCTGTCCCAATCTTGAAGATTCAAGGGAATCATTCACTAGACCATCATCTACCCGGGTAAAACCTTGTCCTGAAACCTTCGGCAATTTTTATGGGTTTAATTATATTATACAGTTGGAGATAGGCCATGACGTGACATTAGGTGGTATTAGGTGGGATTTTTGAATTATTTTGGGTAGTTTCTTGTTGAAATTGGTTGAGGTAGAAAGGAATTATCATTGTAGAGATTCATAGTCGATTTTGCATAATAGGTGTTTGACAAAATTCCTAAGGGAGTTACACTATGAGAATCTTTCTAATTAACATTGGATTTTTGCTATCTTCCTATAGATTGATATTGCTAGAGGTGTTGGAACATTATAGTAACTCAAGGAAAGCTCGAGCAAGGTATGTTGGCTAAACTTCTCTCTTAGAATCGAATTCTATGATGTTCCTGTAAATTTCAAGTATGGTTGGCCCGAGTTCCTAATTCCCATGTCCCGAGTTGTTCCTAATAAATTTGATTCTCCCGAGTAAGCAACGTGTCAAAATATGTACACACTCATAACGTGTTCCACTTACTCCTATCTCATCACGATATCCTTCGGGAATGTGTTAAAGTATGATTTATGTGTTAAAGCATTATAACTTCAATTCATTTTTCAGATGAAAGTCCTATATGATCTACTTGGAAAGAAAATCCAAGGTGCTTAAAACTCATATAGCTCGTATACATATCAAATTTCTATTTCAAAATGCCCTTACTATTGATAAACTATGATGATCTTTGGAACTGAAAGAAGTGAGAGCGAGGTATAAAACGTGTCCATGGTTGTTTTAATTAGAGCGTATGATTTGAATTTTTGTTTCAATCATAAGTCACTGCGATCTCCTTCATAAGAGTTTTCAACGTGTTTGAGTCCTTATTAACCCATGAGTTGAAATCGTCCATTGCCTTTTGTAAAGAGGTACTCCAAAAGAATAAGGTGTATTACTCGTTTATTATTTTTTTAACTTGTGTTGGTATTGCAAGTCATTTTGCTCCGTACTTTGGAAAGAAATCAGTTGTGTTTAAAGCCTTCATTACTAATGAATTTAATTAATAATTTCCAGAATATTCGACATGTTGATGTTTGTGATGATGATACCTGAAAGTAAAGAATTGAAAGTGTGATCTCCACCCGCCAAGCGGGCGGAAAGAGCAGCGGGCAAGTGCTTGGTAAGCCAACAGCTAGGCACTACGCTAGGACATGGATCGATCATGACGAGAATGGACTTCCGGTCTTAAGTTGCTTACTCCTTTCCTGAGGTACGAAGTCTCTCATATGCATTTGACTTGAGATTGGGAGTTGAAATCGCGGTGGAAGAAAAGAAGCATGTAAGCCCGTAACTAAAGTCAAAAGGGGGTCTAAGAGCTTCCGGAATATGAGATGCGACCATCGTACCTTGGATGAAGAATCATATGTATGGCCAAGAGAGCTAATGAAATAATGATATTGTGAGTGGTTGAAAATACTAATGAAGTGATTTTTGGTGTGAAATTTTATGAGGTGAATGTATTTGTATCTCTGCTTCCTTATTGGCAAAACAAAAATGTTTTGGGTGTATAATTAGCGAAACGAGGAAGGGTGGATTGTAACGGCCCACACCCGAAAATAGACATGTCGGTGTAGGAGTGGATTGTGATTGTTCCACTTATTTGGGATGAAATTGACGTGTTGATAATATTCCTCTTGATTGGGATGAGATTGTTGATAGCCCTGGGTTTGATGTCAACCCAGCCAGTCGAGTGGTGATCGGATGCCATGTAGCACGCATGGTGGTTCCCACTCTTGGTAGCACCTTTCTTTCGTATCACATGTCAATCCATATTGTTCATGGAGAGATGGCCTAGCCTATCGGGCGTGACCAAACTATGTGCTAAAAACATGGTTGTATATCGGTGCTAATGATCTCCTAACCAAAACTAATATTATTTTCATATTTTGAAAATTATTATGTTTTAAATTGGCATTTGGATATCATTGATTGTTACTTTATGCCTTCATGGTTTCCCCCTTTTTATATTGGCATTCTATTTCGAAATAGGACATTTAGCTTCACATACTAGTACTATTCCACATGTACTAACGTCCATCTTGTCGGGGGCGCTGCATCTTCAATGGATGCAGGTGGTTCGTCAACGGGAAACTTTGATCTTCGTTGGCAATTACTCTCTATTCAGCAGGTTTTGGGGAGCCCTGCTCTGTTCCGGGCCTTATGACACTTGACGTTGTATTTTGTGTTTTGAGGTATAGTCAGGGCCTTATTGTCGGCACTTCCATACTACTCTTCTATTGTGCTTAGAGGCTCCGTAGACATGTTGTGGGTGGTGTAAGATGTTGGGTAATAAACTAGAAGGGTTGGTAATTGGAAAACATGTTTTCCCTCGTAATTACGAACTTGTAATATTTTGGAAATTGTAAAATGAATATCCTTTGAGTAATGGAAAAGTATGTGAAGCACTTGACTCTTCTCATGTATATTTCTTACGACTAATCTTATATTGATCATGGGTAAGGTTGGGTAGATGGCATCAAGTAGGCTTGCATCAAGTAGCTGGCATCGGTTGAGCGCTTGTCGCGCTCCCCGGAGTTTGGGGCGTGACATCCGTATTTTTCTCATATCAGTTTAGAGGCTCCGTAGACACGGTGTGAGTTCCGTATTATATGGGGATTCCAAATGTTGTACGTCATTTTTCCTCCTCTTAAAGATTTTTAAAATAACTTGTAATGTTTTGTTAGCTATTACTGAAATGGCTTAAGTAATGGAAGATTAATGTTGGATGTTTCCTCCCTATAAATATTCTTGGCTAACCTCTACATATTGTTTCTTCATAAATAGTTTCCGCAAGGGGTGGATAGTGGGCGCCAAAAAGGCTTGCTTGACCGAGATACCTCAGTTGAGCACTGGTCCCGCTTCCCGAGGTGGGGGATGAAATGCTTATAGGCTCGATTTACCTCCAAAAATATCCTTAGGGCACCCGGAGTTTCATATGTCTATGTTGATGAATGTGGTTAGATATTCGTCGCTCATCGTCCCAGTGGAGACTATTGAAGTTAATAACGAATTGACTTATGAGGAGATTTCGGTTGTCATCCTTGATAGACGAGTTCGTAAGTTGAGGAATAAAGAGCTTACCTCCGTCAAAGTGCGATGGTGAAACCAATAACTCAAAGAGTCTACTAGGGACGCCGAGGAAGATATGAAGAGAAAATATCCCCACTTGTTTGTAGAACCAAATAATTGTGTTTAAAATAATGTTAGAAGTGTTGACGACAAATTTTGCCCTTCATTTTTTCTGATTAACTTATCATACATCTTGATCAACCATAATGTTGTAAGGTATTTTTAAAATTATGATTTAACTTACTTATTTGTATTAAAAAGGTATAATATAGATGATCCTACAAAATCCACAAAATAGTTTTCTAGTTATTTTTTATTTTTATAGAATTCCTAGGAATTTCTGTTTGTTTATTTGTTTGCATTTATTTGCATTTTTGTGCATAGTTAATATCTTAAAATCACAAAAAAACAATAAAAATGTTCAAATATTCATTCCATAACATTTTAGGATTTAATTTTATTGTTAGGAATTAATTATATATTAATTGTATAGTTAATACATGAAAATCACAACAAAAATACATTAGTCACTTTACATGCATTTTTAGTTAAATAATTGGTTAAATGATAGTTAATAGGTTAATTTTGCAAAAAAATAGATTTAATTTGGAAACTTAGTGAAGTGGTTAGCTTTGAAAAATATAATAAAGAAGAAGGAGAAAGGAGAATGGCTATTGGGTTCAAATCGAATTTATTGCCAAATCCGCTCAGCTTCGCCCCATTACCCGATCCAGTTCCTTTTAATAACCAAACGACGTCGTTTTGGTCTGGGTTAATGCCATCCCTTCTATATATTCAATCCAATAGTTGAGAACTGATCTCCCAAAACCATATAACTGTCCTAAAGCCCCCATTAAACCCTAACGACATTTGATTTTCCTCATCTCTCTCAAATCGTCTAAACCTAGCCGCCCACACACCCAAAATCATCTCCGGAGGCTCACCACCAAATGACCCAAAATATTCAATCGAAAATACCCTCCTCCTCCTCATACTGTATCTCTTCTTAATTTCTTCAAAAAAAACCCTAGAATCCCCGATATTTTTATCCAAATCCCAGAAAAACCTAATTTTCCCCTTTCTGACTTCTTTGATGATTTCAACTCGTTTTGACCAAGAACCTACGTCTATCAATTTTTATTGACAAGAACAATTGATTGATGTTGGTTTTGGTTCATTCCGAAGCCGCCAGACTTTGTTCAACCAATTGCTGACAAACCGAACCTCTCTGAAAGACGCTTCTATTAAGTCATCTTTCTTTCCATAGGAACACCCTCACCCTATTCTATCTTATTTTTGTTTTGTTTGTTGTAAAGAAAAAATTTAATTGTTTGTTGATTGTTTAACCTAGTTTTAATTGGATCAGTTTTGGCTCATAAATTAGCTAATTAACTGTAGGCTTGCATCTAGTTAAGTACATTTGTGTTTGAATGTTCACAAGCATATATTAAATAATGAATCACTCGGCCAGTAGTTCAGTTGCATGAAATTAGTCTAATTGCATAAATTAAGTTAATTGGTCCAGAATTAGTTGGATATTGAAGCATGTCACTGATTAAGTTTCAGAATATTGTTTGTCTACATTTGATCCGTTTGCTTCTTTAGTGTAGTTTATGTAGTTATTATAAACTTGAGGGGGCTAAGGGAATATGAAAACTTTAGGAATCTTGTGCAGTTATTTAGGAGGCTTCTAGAAGAGGATAAAATACAATAAAATAGGGGAATTTAAGTCAAATTTCGATCAAAAGAGGGTAAATACATATTTTAAGGGGGATCGGAAAATAGGAAAACAATAGATGAAGCACGCTGTCCCTTTTCTGTTATAAAAATTCTATTCCCTAATTTTTTGGGAAGCTGACACATTCCTCTATACATTCTCTCATTCTCTCATATAATACACTCACATACTTAATATAAGAGACCTCACATTCCCTCACACACATACTATTCTGCTGCAAAAATTCACACACATATCTTTCACCTTCACTGATTTTTAGTCACACACAGAGAGACACTTGAAAAAAGACTTTTTCTTTTGAAAATGATTACATTGTTCTTTCTGGATTGGAAGCTTGGTTTTCTACTATTTTTTTCTGGCATTTGCTAAGTTGGGTTCTTCAATTCTTTGCCTTTATTTGGCTATTTCTTCTTGTGTCAATGCTAGGTAAACATCTCACACCTCTATTTTTCTCCTGGAACTATAATGAAATGTTAGCTGCTTCTTCTAAAGAAGATTGGTTGTGATTTGTTGTTTATAAACTTGGCTGAAATGTTTGATATTGTTGGTACCTAAACACGCTGTAGAGCTAATAACCAGTTTGCTTCGAAATTGAATATGTGATTAGAATGTCCACATGCCTCATGTGTTTATCTTGATTATTATTTGAAAATCCCTTCCTGAATATATACAGATCATCTGATTTAAAATGCTGATATTCGATATTGTTTTTTTCCTGTGAAATCAAGTCTGTTGCTGTCATGATGAGAGGTTCATGATCGCTTGGGCTTGATTTTGTGATTGTCGTTGAGGAATAAACTATGGAGTATTGGATAGAATTAATTGTTTAAGGTTCATTTGTTGCTAAGAATCTGTAATAATCCATTTCAATTCTAAGTTTAGAAGAATTTAGCCTTTGACCATATATTTATTATTACAAGACCTCAAGTATGCCTATTGATGTAATGAATTAGCTTTTGACATTAGAGTGTTCAAAAATGATATTGTATAATTTATTTCCAATTTTGTAGTTCATGAATGCATATCATGATTAGAAATTTGAATATCTGGTCCATAATATGTGTTCTTTCTCAGTAGATGGCCACACATGAAGGAGAATGCCTATGTTGAGTAATTGGGCCAGACTTCAAACAGAAGTCGGGATATTTAGTTCAATTTAGATTATATTTAATTGAAACGGATCCCAACTCTTCAAGCTCTACTGTGGTGCTCAACAATTATGAGCCTATAAATTCTTTAGCTCATTACGTTTGATCAATTAAGGATCATAAGAGATTTGGTTGGAATCAAATTTTCACATGACCTTGTTGAAGCCTTAAATCATTTAGTCTAACATGTATTAAGTTAATGATGATTTGGCTCTTCCTCAATTCTGTAAAATACTGCAAATTGAAACATGCCTCCACCTTTTGGTAAGGACTCAACTTACGTCCTCAAATTCAATTTTGATATTGCCTGACAATAATCAGAAACGTAGTGAGCACACTCATTACGTAGAGATCCTTTAGGCGCACACTTAATTTACTATCGTGATTGTGTACACGTTCACGTGGCATAATCATGATTTCCAAAATAAATCAAATTATGCGTTCGCGCAACTTTGGCCAAATATAATCTTGATAATTAATAAAGCGTGATTAATTGTGTACATGTATGCGTGACATAATTTTAGCGCACAAAAAAAGGGATTTACGCACATGTGATCCGTTTCAAAGATAAATCCATAAACGCAATAATTAAAAGCAGTAAAATGTAAAACTCTCATAAGTTCTAAAAATACGTAATTAAACAAACAACTAAGCCATGTATGATTAAAGAGACCCTGTTAAAATCACAGAACCTGGGAATGCCTAACACCTTCTCACGGGTTAACAGAATTTCTTATCCGATCTTTTGTGTTTTGCGGAATTTAAAACAAAGTCAATTTCCTCAATTTGGAATTTTAGAATAAACCGGTGACTTGGGACACCCTAATAATTAACCCAAAAGGTGACTCTAATTAAATAAATAATCTAATTTCGAATAATGTCACTTTAATTGAAAAAACTCCCTATTCTTCCGAAAAAGAGGTGTGACAGCTCTGGTGACTCGGTTGGAGACTAAAATCCAGAACTTCTGGTTCAGGGTTAAAAATTCGAGCTAGTAATATGATTTATACTTGGCTTTCTTGATTATTTATATTGTTTGAGCTGTATAAACTGTTTTCTCAAGCCTCCCTTATGAGTCTTTTGAATTTATGGTGCACACATGCGCATGGACCACTTTTCTGTTAAAGGTCATACCAAATAGAATGAGGTTGGATCAATAACTATGTCAAGTAGACTTTTGCGCTTGTGGTGCGTTTCCCCACCTTGGCTCGACCTGTCTGCTTGGGTAAGCCAGGTCTAAAACAATTCGTTCAGGATATTAAACCTAGAATAACATAGGCTCATACCAGATCTCTAGTAGGAATGGTTTGTTTGCATCACATGCATTTGACTTTGGGGACTCAACAAAGGGATTGGATCCGCCTAGAACAAGTGTATCCAAAATGAAAGACCATCCTCATGCATCATATATGCTATTTTTGTATTTTTTTGTTTTGGCTTGCATGTTGATCGGCTTTTAGAATAGGGAAAGAAAATCAATGAAAAACCAAGAGTGAGGTAGGAGAGAGAAAATTTACCCGATTCTGTAAAACCTTGATATTTGAAAAAATCTAAAGCTCTGCAGAAACTTTGAAAAAAAGAAGAAAGTTCATTTCAAAATGAGTCAATATCTTCAAAAAGCATGTTTTGAGAATTATGGTCTTCCCAAATTCATCGTCGCTTTGCTATAGTGGCATTTTTGAGAATTATGGTCTTCCCAAATGAAGAGTGGACAATTGATATCAGCGTTGCCAGACTTGTGCAGGTCCTCACTATCAAAGAGAATCACATGCTTGCTCTGATTATACTATCAGACATTTATCGGGCATTGACGTTTTGTAAACCTGGGGAAAAGTTCTTCGTATGGTGCGATATTCTTTTGCAAATGTGGTTGAGCATCTCTATCATCAACCCAAATTCATGATTTATGGCCCGAGATAGAATTTAAGATAACTGGGAAGGTACCAAGTGGTGCCCGAAGATGAAGATTTAAGTGTCCAAGTCATTGAGCTACACCTAAAAGCTCCACTTCCCGAGACTTTAATCCAATATATTTGGAATCGTTGCCGAGACTTGAAATATTATACCCAGGTGCCAGATCCCGCGAGAGGTGAGGTTGACCCAGGTTATGCGATATGGTTCGAGAAAAGGTCTCGCCTTGATGATGAGCTAGAGTCCGAGCCCGAAAGCCCGCCAAAAGGCCTCATGTTCAGGCCTTTGATGATAAAAATATAAGAATGAATGGTCTAGGGAGAAAAGGAAAAAGGATACCAAGCAACCATTCACGCCTTAGAATAAAAGCTAACAATCAGGCTCGCACTATGACCAGTAGAAGTCACTCGAGCCCCTGGAATAAATTTGAGGCCCATTTGTGTTCTTGATTTTCTTTTTAGTATTTGAGTTTGTATTTTACCTTTTTCTCAAGTCTGTTTGTGCTTTCATCCATGTCGAGCATGTTGTTGTTTATTTTTGAGTCTATATGTTTTCCTTTTTAAGTAAAGTTATCAATATCTCTGAGTCTTTGTAACGGAAAAAACAAAAAATATTTTGTTAATGAAATATTGAAAACCACAAAAGTTTTCTTTACTTTTACTTTGCATTTATTCTCTTGAACTATGCAGTGATCCGATTCATGCGACTTCATGATATGTAGGCTATCCCCATCGGATGCAATCATAGACATAACTAATATGAGTGAAAATCAACAAAAAAGAGAGAAAATCGAGAGATAATAAGTAAGAAAAAGGGTGATAAAAAAATAACCTGGAGTGGCAACAACAAGAAAATACCAGGAATGACAAAACAAAAGAGAAAAGAAAAAAGTGAGGGGAAATGAAAGAAAAAAATTACAGAGTGGGAAAAGAGATAGTGAAAGCCGGGATGAAACACACAGATATTTCAAAAACATTTTAGAAACGTTTAATTGTTCAGGTACATTGCATCCCCTGATGTGTGATTCCATATCTTTTAAATGTCTCGCAACTGACAAGGGTGTTGTGTGTGCAAATATAGCCAGGTTTTGTTCAGGTGGTTTGTTTTGTCGGTAATCTGGCTTCTCACCCCCTATTTTACATGATCTAAAGGAAAGGTTCCAATGGATTCCAAAAGAAACCTCTGCATTATTAATACTAAGGACAACCTTGAGCTGGCTATTTCACAACCCAAATCGGCAACATTCGAAGAAAATAAAATATTGCATCTCCACATGCTGGAAATATGGGACGCTTGGTCCAATGGTACGGAACCGCCAAGCACAATTCCTGGATTTCCCAAGCTGGTCCCGAGGAAGAGTGGAACCACCAACATCCCTATGACTAACCCATTTGTCCCATTTGTGTACCCTGATATATCATCCAACTTTACCGGTATGCCTTCTGTGGTCTACCCCCAGGCACCATTTTTCGGGGCACCTTTAACATTGTTCTTCGCACCATGGCACAAACAATCGTGCATGAGATATGATTTGAACCCACAACATTCACCTTCCAAGGTCCTCCATTTCAACCTGATATGACTCATGTCACTCCGGATTCGTACGCCCAACAGACACTATGAGTTCCAATTGAGCAAGAAAGAATAATTAGAAATCTCGAGCAGGTAGAAATAGCTTAGAAGATGAAAATCTTGGAACAGACCTTGAAAAACATGCAAGGCTTGAGTGGCCAAAAAGTGTTTCCCATTCGGACTTGTGCATGTTTCCCAATGTTCTCTAACTTGCTGATTTCAAAATGCTGAAGTTCGAAAAGTATGATGGCACGGAGACCGAACCTTCTATTTAAAAAGATACTATAATAAGTTGAGTGGGGCTTGTGGAAAAGAAGAGCTTCTGATGGCCTACTTCGAAGAAAGCTTGACAAGAATCGCCTCCAAGTGGTGCATGGATCAAGAAATCACCCATTGGAACATTTGGGATGATTAGGCCCGAGATTTTGTCAAACAATTCTAGTATAACGTGGACATCACTCTTGACAAAAACCCCTTGTCCAATTTGAAGAAGAAAATCGTGAAAAGTTTCCGTGAGTATGCTGTCAAATGGTGTGAGCGGGCCGCTAGAGTAAAACCTCCCATGGATGAAGCAGAGATGGTTACAGTCTTCCTATAGGCCTAAGAGGCTGATTACTTCTAGAATATGATGTCGGCTTTGGGCAAGCCATTTGCTGAGGCCATCAAGATTGGGGAAATCTTAGAGAACGGTCTGAAAACTGGCCGGATATTGAGTCAAACCACCTTGAAAGCTACTTCACAAGCCATCCAGAATGGTTCACGGGGTTTGGCTAATCGCAAGACTAGAGAGGAGGGAGCTATGATGGCTTCGAGGGGGTCTCGCCGATCACTTGACCATTCTTATATGCCACCAAGAAACCCAAAACATTATTAACTTTGTCAAGATGCAACTTATGCCATGGCATCTCCCCACTACGCGGTGATGAATGCCCAACCTTACGCACGGCCCCAACAACATTACAACCAAACCTGAGCTCCACCTCTCAGAAATAACCATCCCTACAAAGATCCCTATAACCCTCGCCCACCATAAAATGCACACCAACATAATCCACGCCATAGTGATTCTCCCAGGAGAAACAATTTACCCCTAAATGCGAATCTTACTCTAGCCTGCTTCAAAAGTTAATCCAACAGGGTCTATTGCAACCAGTATCTCCCAATAGGCAAAATCCTGATTCCCCATCATATAGGGCCTAGACAAAATTTGCATACCATTTAGGAGTAGAAGGCCATGATACAGAATATTGTTGGACCCTCAGGAGGGAGGTCTAAAAACTGATCGAAGAACAAAGAAATGTGTCGAGGGATGAGGAGATCCCTAATGTGACCAACAATCCATTAGCGGCTCACAATAATGGGTCGGTTATTGGTATGATTTTTGGTGACAAAGAGTTTGACCCTCCATTGAAGGCCATTGTCTTCATCCCCAATTAAGAGGCAAGACCTAAAGCGTCAGCGAAACTGACCAAAACCGAAAGGAATGTTGCTCTGATTCCTCAAGCTATTGAAACAAAAAATGGGCCAGCACCTTCCAAGAACATGGTTCTCTATGTTCTAAAGGCCCCAAGAAAAGAATAGATTATCCTCAACACTCCCATGAAATTCGAGGAAAGGAAGGCTACATTGAGTGTGCCGAGATTATATGTACCAAAGGGGACCTATGTAAAGAAGGGCCCAATAATTTCACCAAGTCTAACTGATCTTGTGGTTATCAGCCTTGCACCAGAGAGTCCCATGAAAGATCCCACTGCAGTCCCCTGGAACTACAACAAAATGTGGTTACATACAATGGGAAGAGGCTACGGGAGAAGTGAACGAGATGAATCAGTCTAAGAAGTACCATATCCCATAAGACCTAAAGAAGTCCAAATTAAACATGGATAAGCGAATGCCATCCAAGAAACCTGTAAGAAACGAGGAAGCGGAAGAGCTCTTTATAAAGATGAAAACTTCAGAATACTCAATAGTTGACAAACTCTAGAAGACTCCTTCCTAGGTCTCACTCTTATTTCTATTGTTGATTTTAGATGAACACAAAAAAGTTCTCCTAAAACATTGAATGAAGCATATGTCCATGTTGAGTATTATGTCAAACTCAACACGGCCTTCCACCTGACTGTCAAATATGAGGGCTATTATGGGAAAAGAGTGATGTTAGATGGTGGATATGGGGTAGACATTTGCCCTCAATCAACACTCCAGAGAATAGATATTGGAACAGAAAAAATCTGGGCTAACAATGTCTGCTTACAAGCTTTTGATGGGGTCCAGATTGACACAATAGGAGAAATTGATCTGAGTTTGACTATTAGGCCCATGAATTTTGAGGTGACCTTCCAAGTTTTTAACATGGAAACCTCATATAATTTCCTCATGGGTAGACCATGGATTTATGTTGTTGGAGTTGTTCCCCTCCACTCTTCACCAAATGGTCAAGTTTGAATATGATAATCAAGAGATTTTTGTCCATGGAGAAGACTAACAATCCATCTACCGGGACCCCTCAATGTCATGTGTTGAAGCTAGAGAAGGCAAATGAGCATATTGTATACCAAGCTTTTGAAATTGTGGTCGCTGACAAATTTTTAGGAGGGTCTATAATATCTCAACCTTGCATGTCTAATGCTTCGGTCATGGTCGCCACCCAAATGATTAGAAATGGGTATAAGCATGGAAAGGGGCTTACAGTAACTGTGTAGGGCATAACTGATCCTATTACCCCAATCGACAATGTGAAATGTTTCGTTGTGGGTTTCCAAGCTACAAAGGCCGACTGAGCCTGTCCCAACCTATTCCAGATCTCGCCCAATCATTTGTATAACAAAAGTATGTGGAAGAAGAATAAGAGGCTTTCACGGTTGAAGAAGTCGATTATATATGTGAATCCTTGAAACAAATTCTATATGAGTCCCACATGGTCCAGCCTGGGGAAGGCACTAGCTAGGCGAAGGTGCAGTATATGGGACTCAATTTCAAGCTCCAGAACTGGGAGGCTACCCCATTCCCTCTCAGGCGGGAGTCCTGGTAGGTCAGTCTTGCCATCTTTTCTACATTACGAGTTATTTCAAGGTGTAACTCGACTGTTTTTATTTATTGTCTTTTAATTCTGATGTAAACCCTCATATCTTTCAATAACATGACATGTTTGTGGACTTCATGCCCATATCCTAAAATGTTGTCTAACTTTGAAATAATGAACCAAGAGCCAGAATATGATGAAGATGAGGCTTTTGGGGAAATAAAACAATTTGAGGATAAGCCTAAGACAAACTTAAATGAAAGCGAGCTAGTTAATTTAGACAGTTCATAAGAGATTAAAGAAACCATGATAAGCATTAACGCTAATGAAAGAACTAGATATGCCTTGATCCAACTTCTGTTTGAATTCAAAGAAGTGTTTGCATGGTCTTACGATGATATGCCACGACTAAGTGTTGATTTGGTGGTGCATCAGTAAAAAGATCAAGGAAGAATTCACGAACCAATTGGAAGCTGGTGTGATTCGAGTGGTCCGATACACCACATGGCTGGCTAATGTAGTTCCAGTGCAGAAGAAAGATGAAAAACACGAGTGTGTGTTGATTACCGGGATTTGAACAAGGCGATTCCCAAGGAGAACTTTCCATTGCCAAATATCCACATTCTTATTGAAAAATGTGCTAAACATGAGATACAGTCTTTCGTGGATTGTTATGGTGGGTATCACCAGATTCTGATGGATGAAGAAGATGCAGAAAAGACTACTTTCACCACACCTTGGGGTGCTTACTGTTACAGGTCATTCCATTTAGTCTAAAAAGCGTCGGGGCAACTTACATGAGAGCTATGACTGCCATCTTCCATGACATGATGTATTAGGAGATTGCGGTATATATGGATTATGTGATCATTAAATCGTGAATGCAAGAAGACCATGTGCGAGATATGAGAAAATTCTTTGAGCATATACGCATGTATGATTTGAAATTGAACCCAACTAAATATGCTTTCAAAGTTCCATCTGGGAAGCTCATGGGGTTTATAGTTAGTCAGAGGGTATCGAATTAGATCCAACAAAGATAAAGTCTATTCGGGACCTGCCACCCCCAAAGAGCAAAAAAGAGGTTATGAGTCTGCTAGGGAGATTGAATTATATCAACAGATTCATCGCTCAGCTTACTACCACTTGTGAGCCCATATTCAAGATGTTAAAGATAGACACGACAATCAAATGGACAGAGGCATTCCAAGAAGCCTTTGATAAAATAAAGGAATACAAGTCAAATCCATCAATGTTAGTTTTGCCCGAGCCGAGAAGACCTTTTTTCTTATATCTAACAGTCTTGGAAAATTCTTTCGGTTGTGTCCTGGGGCAACATGATGTAACTGGGAAGAGAGAGCATGTAATGTATTATCTGAGCAAGAAGTTCACCAGTTATGAAGCCAACTACTCTTTGTTGGAAAGAACTTGTTGTGCCCTGACTTGGGTCGCCCAAAAGCGCAGACGTTACTTCCTGGCCTACATAACATATCTCATAATCATTATGGATCCTTTGAAGTATATATTCCATAAGTCGATGCTCACTGGATGGTTAGAAAAATGGCAGATCCTGCTCACCGAGTTTGACATTGTCTATTTTACTCACACGATAATGAAAGCTCAAGCCTTGGCAGATTCACTTGGCTAAGAACCTGGTTGATGATGAATATCAACCCCTAAGCACTTACTTTCCAGACGGGGAAGTAAACTCGGTTGAAGTAATTCCAGAGAACATCAATGCTTGGAAAATGTTCTTTGATGGGGCTATAAATGCAAAAGGCGTGGGGATTGGGGTAATTCTAATTTTTCCCACAAGTCAACATTATCCGACAACATCCCGTCTTCAATTCTTCATTACAACAACAGTGTCGAGTATGAAGCCTACATCTTGGGCATGAACATGGCAGTTGATTTCGATGTAGAAGAATTACTAATCATGGGAGATTTTGATTTAGTAATTTTTAGGCCCAAGGTGAGTGGGAAACTCGAGACATCAAACTCATCCCGTATAGGTAACATGTGTAAGATCTCAGCAAATAGTCCAAGTCTATCGAGTTCAAGTATATCCCTCGATTTCACAATGAGTTAGCCGATGCACTAGCTACTTTGGCCTCAATGTTGCCGTACCTGGGTAATGTTCATATTGACCCGCTGGAAATTCAAGTTTGAGAAAGACATGGTTATTATAGCGATTGAAATGGAGCCAGATGTCCAGCCATGGTATCATGATATTAAAAGCTTTTTAAAAACAAAAGAATATCCTGAGCATGCTAGCAAAGATCACAAGAGAACTATCAGAAGGCTTACAAGCAGTTTATTTTTGGGTGGAGAGGTCCTATACAAAAGAACTCCACATACGAATCTTTTGAGGTGCATAGATTCCCGAGAAGCTGCAAAGATCATGAGCAAAGTGCATTCATGTATGTGGGCCTTACATGAATGTGTATTTCCTTGCAATGAAAATTTTCCGGGCAAAGAAAATCTTCAGCGCCTTGGCGGTTTGTTGCTTGGGACATATTATTGGGCCAATCGAGCAGAAAGATTCAAATGGGCACATATTCATCTTGGTACCTATTGATTATTTCACAAAGTGGGTCGAAGCAATCACCTTCAGATCTGTTACCAAGAAAAGAGTGGTGGACTTTTTGCATTCCTACATTATTAGTCGTTTTGGTATTCTTAAAACTATCATTACAAATAGTGCTGCAACTTTGAAAAGCCACTTGATGAGGGAGGTATTCGAACAATTTAAAATTACGCATCGTAATTCTACTCCTTATTGGCCCAAAGCTAATTGCGTCGTTGAAGCTGCAAACAAGAACATCAAGAAGATCTTCAGGAAAATGGTTCAGGGTTCTAGACAATGGCATGAAAAGATGTCATTTGCACTATTGGGATATCGCACAATCGTGCATACATCAGTTAGGTCCATGCCCTACTTATTGGTTTATGGAATTGAAGCTGTAATACCTGCAGAAGTTGAGATTCCCTCTCTTCGAATCATTGTTGAAGCTGAGATAGAGGATGATGAATGGGTTAAGACCCGATTGGAACAGTTGACTATGATTGATGAAAAGCGGATGGCTGCAGGTTTCCACGGGCAGTTGTATCCCCAAAGAATGTCCCGTTCCTACAACGAGAATGTGCGGCCCAAAAAATTCGAAGTGGGGCAACTCGCTCTGAGACGTATTCTCCTGCATCATGAAGAACCCAAACTAAAATTTTCTCCAAATTGGAAAGGTCCATACATTATAAGAAGAGTGTTGTCGAAGGGAGCGCTGTATTTGGGAGACATCGAAGGAAATGACCCTGAAACAACTGTCAATGCAGATGGGATCAGAAGGTATTACGTTTGACCCCTTTTTCACATCTTTAACATGCTCTGATTAGGATGGCGAAGGCTTTCTTTCTTTCCATCCAAAGAGTATCAACCCTTGGGTAAACCCATTCAGTCGGTTCCTTTCTTTGATTACCCTCTTTGGAACCTGGAAGTTACTATTATAAAAAAGAAAAAAATAAAATAAAAAAATGGAAAAAAGAAACAAAACAAAAGAAAAACAAAATAAAATAAAAAACAAAGTTCATTAAACTACATTCGACTTGATTCTGAAAGGATTCGTAGGAAGCCTCTCTCTGGAGTTCAGCCACACGAAAACAAAAATTCACATTCCCCCAAAAAGTTGAAACCAGGGCGGATGTTATAATGTTTCGGTGATGGTTTCTCCTGAAATGTTCAAAAGTTTCAATTCAATACAATTTCATTTACCAAAATCCTTTTCAAGTATTTCCGATCAATCGACAAGAATGTTAAGAATCAGAGGATACAATTACTTGGATATGCTGCAACCAAGATGAGAGAAATAAATGAGAGAGTCTTATTAGTGAAAACCCTCACGGGCACAGTAAGGCGATGGTGAGTAAAGAAACCACAATGAGAGAGTCTTGTTGGTGAAAAATCACAAAGAGCACTACAAGGCGATGTTGAGAAGATAAATGAGAGAGGTCAGCAGGTGAAAAACCTGCAAAGGGCGCCACTGATCTAAAAAAGGACCCTCACGGCCATTGGCATCGACACAGTATTGGGAAATGTTTCTGGGTTTTTGGAAAACGTTGTGATGGTAACATGAGAGTCGGATGGTTTATACAGATCATGCATCCAGTCCAAAGGGCATGTCATGTTCATAGAAGTCCGCATGTACTCTAGATAAGTCTTTATGTCCTTTCCCTGAAAGGGATCCCTCTTGTATAAATTCATTGTCCTTTCCATTGTTTATGTTTCTCTGAATCCCTTTCGTTCTAACTATGTTCCAAACTTAATTCAAAGAAGAGATGGCAAGACTGATTTACGGGTCTCTCGTTTAAGCCTCGGTAAGGGAATCAAGTCAACCCCTACTGGCCATGGTGGCTGATGTTCTGAAATCGAAAACTCTCGAAGGAAGGAAATCAAATTGAAGTGCCTACAAGGGTGTAAATGAAGTAGAAAAGGATACGTCCTCCACAACTGACCGTCTTGGCAAGGTTTTGGAAAGCCAAGGATTCCCCAATTTTCTGAAGTTAAAATTTGAAGAAAGAAGTCAAATTCCGACAAAGGCAAAATAAAGTTGAAAAAGGTTAAGTCCCACGCAACCTACTGTCATGGTAGAGTTTTGGAAAAGCCAAAAGTTATCCGGGTCCAGAAGTGCAATCGGTATTCAAGAAACAAACAGTTGTTGGTGAAATTATTATCAAAGAAGCCGACCAAGATCAAGTGATTGAAACACTCAAGGGTACAAAACCAACCACCGTTTCAAACTAAAATTTGTTCTTTGTTTAGAAAACAGGAAATACGTGTAACCAAAAGAAACTGTGCGGGGGCTAGAAATAGCTCTGCAACAGCAACAACTCCCAAAGGGAAGTCTTCTCCAATTTCTTTCGGCATTTTACTCATTATCTTAATAAAAAGAAAAACAAAAGAAATTTCAAAATCATGATAGTATAGGGTACGTGAATCCTTAGCTGCATTTTTCAACATAGGGTTCCCACTCCTTTTGATTTTATTTTAGATATAGGGTCTCCAGTCCCTAGTCTTCTTTTCAAACATAGGGTCTCCACTCCCTAGTTAAAATTATTTAAGACATAGGGTCTCCACTCCTTATTCTCCTTTTCCAATATAGGGTCTCCACTCCCTAGTTGACGTTACTTTAGACATAGGGTCTCCACTCCATACCTTCCTTTTCCAGCATAGAGTCTCCACTCCCTAGTTGACATACTTGGACATAGGGTCTCCATTCCCTAATCTCCTTTTCAAACATAGGGTCTCCACTCCCTTGTTGACGTTATTTTAGACATAGGGCCTCTACTCCCTAGTCTTCTTTTCCAACATAGGATATCCACTCCCTAGTTGATGTTATTTTAGACATAGGGTCGCCACTCCCAAGTCTCCTTTTCAAACATAGGGTCTCCACTTCCTAATTGAAATTATTTTAGACATAGGGTATCCACTCCCTAGTATTCTCTTTCAACATAGGGTCTCCACTCCCTAGTTTATTTTTATTATAGACATGGGGTCTCCACTCCCTAGTCTTCTTTTTCCAACATAGAGTCTCCACTCCCTAATTGTTTTTATTATAGATGTAGGGTCTCCACTCCATAGTCTTTTTTTCAACATAAGTACACCAATCCTTAGTTGAGGCAACATTTAGACAATCAAGGTACACCGTTCCCAAAGTATCATGTTTTCCCAGAGTATACCAATATTGACCTTTTATTGCTTTAAATAATGAAGTAGTATATAGTTTTGTTACAAATAACTCACGAAATTTTTGTAGTGAAACTGGGGCAGGAAATTTCATTCATTTGTTTGTTTTGGTTTCTGTGCAAGTTTTACCTTGAGGAGCAGGGTTAGAGATGATCAAAAGAAGAAGTCTCAATCCAAAAAAAAAAGAATTGAATCCAAAATGTAGACGTAGAGGACAAGATGTGATTGTTCAAGATATGGCTGAAGTCACGAGCTTTGCACGTCGCATTTTGATCGAAGAAGTCATAGAAGAATGAACTAGCACCTGCATCTAGAAAGCATCAAGATTCAAATTGGAGTCTGCGGAAGAACAAGTCAAGACTCAAGATCAAGCTTCAAAAGACTCATATACATGAATCTTTAAATCATAGCTGATAGGCTTGTTTAATTTCTTTTCATCTTCATTTTGGTGTAATAAGGAGTTCGAAAAGCAGTAACAACAGCAACAGTAGTAAAATCACAGCTTTTCGATAGTCCTAACTACCAAAGCTTCTAGAACTTCATCGATCTGATTCCCTTATACCCAAGGATATGTAGGCAACCTCTGAAGCAAGGTTCCTTCAAACTTTTCCAAAATGCTTCCCATGTAGTGTCAAACGGTAAAAAAGTGCTCATAATTGCTCACTTTATCTTTGCCCGAAATCTTTTCATGTTCTCGAGCAAAGAGAGGCAGCTGTGAGCACGATATTTTTTCCCTACGAAAATACTCCTAAAACATCTACAAAATAGATTTCTAGTTATTTTTTATTTTTATAGAATTCCTAGGCATTTCTATTTATTTGTTTGTTTGAATTTAGTTGTATTTTTGTACATATTTAATATCTTAAAATCATTGAAAACCCATAAAAATGTTCAAATCTTTATTCCTTACCATTTTAGGCTTTAATTTCATTTTTAGGAATTAATTACATATTAATTGTATAGTTGATACATGAAAATCAAAACAAAATACATTAGTCACTTTACACGCATTTTTAGTTAAATAATTGGTTTAATGATAGTTAATAGGCTAATTTTGCAAAAAAAAATAGATTTAATTTGGAATATTTAGTGAAGTGATTATCTTTGGAAAATATAATAATAGATGAAGGAGCAAAGAGAAGGGTTGTTGGGTTCAAATTGAATTTGGGCCAGCAGAGGAGCCCAATCTATTACCAAATTCGCTAAGCTTCGTCCCATTACCCGGTCCAGTTCCTTTTAATAACCAAAAGAGGTCATTTAGGACTAGGTTAATCTCATCCCTTCGATATGTTCAATCCAATTGAGAAATGATCTCACAAAAACCATATAACTGTTCTAAATCCACACCAAACCCTAACGACACCCCATTTCTCTCATCGTTCTCAAATTGTCTAACCCTAGCCACGCACACACCCAAAATCATCTATGGCGGCTCACCACCAAATGAACCCAAGTCTTCACCCAACAATCCGCTCCTTCTCCTCATTCTATATATCCTCTTAGTTTCTTCCAAAACACCCCAGAATTCCCCGATTTTAGATCCATATACCAGAAAAATCTAATTTTCCTCTTTCTGACTTCTTTGCCAATTTCAATTCGTTTTGAACCTACGTCTATCAATTGACATTGGTTTTGGTCCATTCTGAAGCGATCGGACTTTGTTCAACCAGTTGCTGACCAGCCAAACCTCTCTAAAAGTCGCTTCTATTAAGTCGTTTTTCTTTCCATATGTACAACCTCACTCTATTCTATCTTCTTTTTTTTTTGTTTGTTGAAATTTTTTTTATTTGTTTGTTGATTGTTTAAGCTAATTTTAATTGGACGAGTTTTGGCTCATAAATTAGCTAATTAACTGTATGATTGCATCTGGTTTAGTACATTTGTGTTTGAATGTTCACATGCCTAGATTAAATAATGAATTACACGGCTAGTAGTCCAATTGCATGAAATTTGTCTAATTACATAAATATGGTTAATTGGTCCAGAATTGGTTGGATATTTAATCTTGTCATAGATTTAGTTTCAGCATATTGTTTGTCTATTTTTTATCTCTTTGCTTCTCTAGTGTGGCTTATATAGTTATTAGAAATTTGAGGGGGCTAAGGGAATATTAATACTTTGGGAATCTTGAGCAGTTTTTAGGAGGATTCTAGAAGGGGTTAAAATGCAATAAAATTTGGGAAATTAGGTAATTTTTTGGGTTAAAAGAGGGTAAATATAGATGTTAAGGGGGCTCAAAAAATAGGAAAAGAATAGCTTAAGCACAACTGTCCCTTTTATGTTCAAAAAATGATATTTTCCTAACTTTAGGAAGCTGGAAGATTCCCGTATACACTCTCTCATTCTCTCATATAATACACTCTCATACTCTATATAATATACCCCACATTACCTCACACACATACACTAATCCGCTGCAAAAATTCACACACATATCTTTCACCTTCACTGATTTTTAGTCACGCATAGAAACACTTGAAAACAATTTTTTTTTTGAAAAGGATTCTATTTTTCTTTCTAGATTGGATAATTTTCTAATTTTTTTTTCCTGGGGTTTGCTGAGCTTGGTTCTTCAATTCTTTGCCTCTATTTGGCTATTTCAGCTTGTGTCAGGTCTAGGTACACATCTCAAACCTTTGTTTTTCTCCTGGAACTATAATGAAATGTTAGCTGCTTCTTCTCAAGATCATTGGATTTGATTTGTTGTTTATAAACTTGGTTGGAATGTTTGATATTGTTGGTACCTAAAACACGTTGTAGATCTAAAAACCAGTTTGCTTCGAAATTGAATGCGTGATTAGAATGTCCACATAGCTCATGTGTTTATCTTGATTATTATTTGCAAATTCCTCCATGAAAATATACAGTTCATCTGATTTAAAATGATGATATTCAAGCTTGCTTCTTTTCTGTGAAATCAAGTCTATTGTTATCATGATGAAAGGTTCATGATTGCTTGGGCATGGTTTTTAGTGACTGAAGTTGAGGAATAGATTGCGGAGCATTGGATAGAATTAATTGTTTTAGGTTCAATTGTTGCTAAAAATCTGTATAATCCATTTCAATTCGAAGTTTAGAATAATTTAGCCTTTGACCATGTATTTTGTTATCACAAGACCTCAAATATGCCTATTGATGTAATGAATTAGTTTTTGACATTAGAGTGTTCAAAAGTGACATTGTATAATTGGTTTCAAATTTTGTAGTTAGTGAATGCAAATGATGATTGAAAATTTGAATATTTGGTCCATAATACGTGTGATTTCAGTAGATGACTACACCTGAAGGAGAATGTGCATGTTGAGAAATTGGGCTAGACTTCAAACGGAAGTCGGGACACTTATTTAATTTTGATTAGATTTATTTGAAATGGAGCCTAACTCTTCAAGCTCTGTTGTCGTGCTCAAAACTTATGTGCGTATAAATTCTTTAGCCCATTACATTTTATCAATTTAAGATCATAAGAGATTTTATTGGAATTGAATTTCCACCTAACCCTTGTTTAAGCCTCAAAATAATTTAGTCTCACATGTTTAAGTTAATGATGATTTGACTCTTCCTCAATCTATAACATACTACAAATTGAAACAGGTCACCACCTTTTTGTAAGGACTCAACTCACGTCCTACAATTCAATATTGATATTGCATGATAATAATCAGAAACATAGTGACCACACTCATTTCGTAAAGATGCTTTAGGTGTGTATTTAATTTACTATCGTGATTATCTACACGTTCGTGTGGCATAATCATGGTTCCCAAAATAAATCAAAGTATGTGTTCGTGCAACTTTCGCCAAAACCAATCTTGATAATTAATAAAGCATGATTAATTTTGTACACGTACGCATGACATGATTTAAGTGCACCAAATAAAACAGATTTACACACATGTGATCCGTTTCTGAAATAAATCCGTAAACACCATAATTAAAAGCGGTAAAGTGTAAAATGCATATAAGTACTAAAACCAAGGAACTCGGGAATGCCTAACACCTTCTCTAGGATCAACAGAATTCTTTACTCGGTTTGAACTAGTGTCAACCCTAACCCTAACCATCCACATGTACAAAATGAGCATTGTCCAGAATCGGCCATTAACTATTGTAAAGCGGGCTCCACTACAACTTCAGATGTGGTGGCACGACTTAGAGAAAGATGGTCAGGATTGGGTAACAATCCATTTGGGCGCCCTTACATATATCATTAAAGTTAAACCGCGAGATAATCCGATCGAGGCCTTATTAAACTTCTGGGACCCCGTTCATAATGTCTTTTGCTTCTCAGATTTTCAGCTTAATCCCACTTTAGAAGAAATAGCTGGATATTCTAGTTTCGGCAGGGACTTGAGAAACCAGCAACTTATATTCCCAAGAACTCTCTCTGTGTATAGATTCTTTGATCTTCTGTATATCAGTAAGCAAATTAGGGAAAACAATGTAGACAGAGGATGATGTTCCTTTTATTTCCTGTATTCCAGGTTTGGGCACCCAAATGGTTTCAAAATACACGAAAAGGGCATAAACAACAAGCAGAACAAGGACACATGGAAAATTCATCGTCGCTTCGCTTTCATAGTGGCGTTTTGGGGAATTATGGTCTTCCCAAATGAAGAGCGAACAATTGATATCAGCGTTGCTAGAATTGCACAGGACCTCACTACCAAATAGAATCACATGCTTGCTCTAATTATACTATCAGACATTTATCGAGCATTGATGTTATGTAAATTCGGGGCAAAGTTCTTCAAAGGGTGCGATATTCTGTTGCAAATGTGGTTGATTGATCATCAATGTCATCAATCCAAATTCTTGACTTATGTTGGCAGCTAGAGTTCTAAGACATTTGGGAAGGTACCAAGTGGTGCCCAAGGATGAAGATTTGAGTGTCCAAGTCATTGAGCTACACCCAGAAGCTTCACTTACCGAGACTTTAATCCAATAAATTTGGAATGGTTGTCGATACTTTAAAGATGATACCCAGGTTCCAGATCCTGCGAGAGGTGAGATTGATCCAGTTTATGCTATATAGTTTGAGAAAAGGTCTCGCGTTGATGATGATCCAGAGTCCGAGCCCGAGCCTGAAAGGACCGCTAAAAGGCCTCATGTCCAGGCCTTTAATGATAAATCTGAGAACGCTTGGTTTGGGGAGAAAAAGAAAAGGGATAGCAAGCAACCATTTATGCCTTAGAAGAAAAGCTAAGAAACCTCAAATTTGAGAGCAACTTACAGGCATAAGAGGCTGAAGGTGAAACAGAAAAGTCTGACCCGTGAGAACGAGACACTAGGAGAACAACTCCGGGAAATGAGAACAACCACTGAAACGCTTGTGAGGAGTGAGAGGGACGAAAACATCATGAGAAACTTGAGACAGAAAGTGCATGACTATGTGGCCGGCCTAACAATGGCGGAGAAAGATTTGGCAAAAGCTCACACAAGGATAATCCAACTGGGGAAAGATGCATAAGAACAGACAAGGATAGCTCGCCAGGTGAAGCAAAGTAATGACAGAGAAGTTGCGATCTTAAGGGAAGAGTTGGACGTTGTTGAAAATGAAATGGGTCAACAAGTAAAAGGCTTCAGGACATAGAGGGACCATTTCTATGCCTTGATTAGCAAATTGGTTGAGAGTGTGCTGATTTTGTAAAACCAAAGCAACGAGGCTATGCAAATAGTGTAAGTTCGGGAGCAACATATCGGGTGAATGCTCGGGAGAAGGGAACTATCAAGCTCAGAATTAAGGAAATAACTGACTACGGGACAATGAAATGCAATAAGTATGGAAATATGACTCGAGCTATGTTCTTTTTCCAGTGTTGTCATTGGCAGTGAGTGTGGAAATAAAAACTTCATGTTTTTATCTTAGGTTTTAACCCTAGAATCATGGAGGAACCATTGGAGAGAATTTAGGAGTGTTTAGGAACTGTTTTTGATGATAAAAATGAGTGAAAACGATTTATAAGTGACTTAAATAGAAGATGGAGTTTACACTGACTTTGTGGGTCCCATGGGAGCTGCTTTGCGCAGTATCTCAAAAATGCAAATATCTCTCTACTCCGATGTCGTATTGATAAACGGTTAAATGCATTAGAAACTATACTCGTAGATGTTCAATTTTATAGATAGATCATACCCTAATTCCAAGTATATTGGGAGAAAAGCTCAGCTACATTTGACCTAAGTTTCAACAAATTTATGAATATAACTTGTGAAGACCTTTCCAACTTTTCTTCCACAACTTGCTTGACTTCAAAAAGTAGCACGCGACTATCGTATGACAAAATTAACTCATAGCATAACCTCCTTATCATTTTTAGCACCCTATTCTCGCCCCAAAAGTACATGTTATAACATTCCCAACTTGTCGACTTTCGACGGAACTTATTTTCTTCAATTTGTTTAGCTTCTAAGGCTTCAACTTACTTCTTGTACTTTTAGAGATGATCTCATTTCAGAGCGTATGTCAATTGACTTACGACGTACTTTCACATACGAAACTATGGGGTGTAACACGAAAAATCCCGAATCCCTAACATATAGGGACGGTACGAGATTTGCATACCATTCAGGGGTAAAAGCCCATGATACAGAAAAATGATGGACCCTAAAGAGGGCGGTCAAAAACCTGATCGAAGACAAAAGAATTGTGCTAAGGGACGAGGAGATCCCTCATGTGACAAACAATCCATTATTGTCTCACAATAATTGGTCAGTCAGGGGTATGATTTGTGATGACAAATAGTTTGAACCAGAATTGAATGCCATTGTCGCCATTTCCAATTTAGAGGCAAGACCTAAAGCGGCGATGAAACCGGCCAAAACCAAAAAGAAAGTTTCTCCAATTCCTTAAGTTGTTGAAACAAAAAATGGGCCAGCACCTGCCAAGAAGTTCTCCATGTTCCTAAGGCCTCGAGAAAAGAACAGCTTATCCTCAACACTCCCAAGGAATTCGAGGAAAGGAAGGCTACATTGAGTGTGTCCAGATTATATGTACCAAAGGGGACCTATGTGGAGTGGCGCTCGAGAATTTCACCAAGGCTGAGTGGGCCCATGGTTATCGGCCTCGCACAATAGAGTCACATGAAAGATCCAACCGCAATCCCCTAGAACTACAACAGAACCGTGGTTACATACAAAGGGAAAGAGGTTGTGTGAGAAGTGAACGAGATGAATCAATATGGGATATACCATACCCCAGAAGAGCTACAGAAGTCCAAACTGAACATGGATAAATGAATTCCATCCAAGAAACCTATAAGTAATGAGGAAGCAGAAGATCTCTTCAGAAAGATGAAACTTCAGAATACTCAATAGTTGACCAACTCCGGAAGACTCCTTCCTAGGTCCCACTTTTATCTCAGCTGCTGAGCTTGGATGAACACCAGAAAGTGCTCCTAAAAACATTGAATAAAGCATATGTCCCAGTTGAGACTTCTGTCGAACAATTGGAAAGAATGGTCGAAATATGTTTTGAGCTCAACAAAACTTCCTTCAGCCGCGACGATTTGTCCCTAGAGGGAGCTGCCTACAACAGTGCCTCCACTTGACTGTCAATTATAAGGTCTATTATGTGAAAAGAGTGATGTTAGATGGTGGATCTGGGGTAGATATTTTCCCTCTCTCAACACTCCAGAGAATGGATATTGGAACAGAAAGAATCTGGGCTAACAACGTCTTCTTACAAGTTTTTGATGGGGTCAAGAGAGACACAATAGGAGAAATTGATCGGATTCTGACTATTGGCCCCATGGATTTTCAGGTGACCTTCCAAGTTTTTGACATGGAAACCTCATACAATTTCCTCATGGGTAAACCATGGATTCATACTGTTGGATCTGTTCCTTACACTCTTCACCAAATGGTCAAGTTTGAATATGATAATCAATAGATTTTTATCCATGGAGAAGACTAGAAATACATCTACCAAGACCCTTCAGTCCCGTGTCTTGAAGCCAGAGAAATCAAATGAGCATATTGTATACCAAGCTTTCGAAATTGTGGTCGCTGGCCAATTTGAAGAAGGGGATATAATACCTCAACCTTTCCCGTCTAATTCTTCATCCATGGTTGCCACCTAAATGATTTGAAATAGGTATAAGCTCGGAAAGGGGCTCAGAGTATATGTGCAAGGCATTGCTGAGCCTATTACCCTAATCACCAATGAGAAGTGTTTTGGTGTGGGTTTCTGAGCTACAGAGGCCGACAGAACATGGGCTAATGAGCATAAATAAAAAGGGTGGGTCCTGTCCCAGCCCATTCCATATATCGCCCAATCATTTGTCTAACCAAAGCATGTGGAAGAAAAAGAAGAGGCTTTCACGGCTGAAGAATTCGATGATATATGTGAAGCCTTGAAACAAATGCTATATGAGTTCCACATGGTCCAGCCAGGGGAAGGCACTAGCTGGGCCAAGGTGTAGTATATGGGACCACAGTTCAAGCTCCAGAACTGGGAGACTACCCCATTCCCTATCTGGCGGGAGTCCTGATAGTTCAGTCTTGTCATCTCTTCTACATTATGAGTTATTTCAGGGTGTAACTCGAAAGTTTTACTTTATTGTATTCTAATTCTGATGTAAACCCTCATATCTTTCAAATTCAATGAAATGGAATCAATATTTCATCGTCCATGGATGTCTTTTTTTCTTTTGTTCTGATTTTTCTATTTTTCTTATCTTTTTCTTTTTAGTTCTAATTATGCAGACTTAAATAACATGACATGCTTGAAGACTTCATGCCTAGATCCTAAAATGTTGTTTAACTTTGAAATAATGAATCAAGAGCCCAAATATGATGAAGATAAGGCTTTTAGGGACATGAATCGAGAATTGGAACAATCTGAGAATAAGCCTAAGACAAACTTAAACGAAATAGAGCCAGTTAATTTTGGAAGTTCATAAGAGATCCAAGAAACCACAATAAGCATTCACGTTGATGAAAGAACTAGAGACGCCTTGATCCAATTTTGTTTGAATTCAAAGAAGTGTTTGCACGGTCTTATGATGATATGCCACACTGAGCGTTGATTTTGTGCTGCATAAATTTCCTACCTATCCCGGCTATCTACCAGTCCAATAGAAGCAAATAAAGTTCAAAACTAACATCATTGACAAGATTAAAGAAGAAGTCACGAAACAATGAAAACTTGTGTGATTCGAGTGATCTGATTCACCACTTGGCTAGCTAATGTGGTTCCAGTGCCGAAGAAAGATGGAAAAACCTGAGTGTGTGTTGATTACCGTGATTTAAACAAGGCAAGTCCCAAAGAAAACTTTCCATTGCCAAATATCCATATTCTTGTTGACAACTATGCTAAACATGAGATACAGTCTTTCGTGGATTGTTATGTTGGGTATCAACAGTTTCTGAGGGATGAAGTGACACAGAAAAGACAGCTTTCACCACACCTTGGGGCGCTTACTATTATAGGTTCATTCCATTTAGCCTGAAAAGCAATAGGGCAACTTACATGAGAGTTATGGATGTTGTCTTCCATGACATGATGCATCAAGAGATTGAGGTATATGTGGATTATGTGATCATTAAATCCAGAATGCAAGAAGACCATGTGCGGGATCTGAGAAAATTCTTTGAGTGTCTGCGCAGGTATGATTTGAAATTGAACCCAACTAAATATGCATTTGAAGTTCCGTCTGGGAAGCTCCTAGGGTTTATAGTCAGTCGGAATGGGTATCAAATTAGATCAACACAAATAAAATCTACTCGGGACCTGCCACCTCTGAAGATCAAGAAAGAGGTTATGAGTCTGCTAGGGAGATTGAATTATATCAGCAGATTCATCAGTTTACTACCACTTGTGACCCCATATTTAAGATATTAAAGAAATATGCGAAAATCAAATGGATAGAGGAATACCATTAAGTTTTTGATAAAATCAAAGAATACCTGTCAAATCTGCTAGTGTTGGTTCAGCCGGAGCGGGGAAGACCTTTGTTCTTATATCTAATAGTCTTGGAAAATTATTTCGGTTGTGTCCTGGGGCAACATGATGTAACCGGGAAGAGATATCATGGCATATGTTATTTGAGCAAGAAGTTCACAAGTTATGATGCCAAATAAACTTTGTTCTTATGCAACATATCTCATAACCAGAATGGATCCTTTGAAGTATATCTTCCAGAAGCCGATGCCCACTGGATGGTTAGAAAAATGGCATATCCTGCTCACCGAGTTTGACATTTTCTATATCACTCGCACGACGATGAAAGCTCAAGCCTTGGCAGATCACATGGTTGAGAACCGGGTCGATGATGAATATCAACCCCTAAACACTTACTTTTCGGACGAGGAAGTGAACTCGCTTGAAGTAACTCCCGAGAACACCAATACTTGGAAAATGTTCTTTGATGGGGCTGTAATCGCAAAAGGTGTGGGGATTGGGGCAATTCTAATTTCGCCCATAAGTCAACACTATCGTCCACAGCCCGTCTTCGGTTCTTCTATACAAACAACACTGCAAAATACGAAGCCTGCATCATGGGCATGAACATGGCAGTTGATCTGGATGTAGAAGAATTACTAATCATGGGAGATTCTGATTTAATAATTTGACAGGCCCAAGGTGAGTGGGAAACTCGAGACATCAAACTCATCTCGTATAGGCAACATATGGAAGATCTCAGCAAATGGTTCAAGTTAATCGAGTTCAAGTATATCCCTCGATTTCATAATGAATTAGACGATGCACTAGCTACTTTGGCCTCAAAGTTACCGTACCCGGGTAATGTTCATATTGACTCACTGAAAATCAAGGTTTGAGAAATACATGGTTATTGTAACGCGATTGAAATGGATCTTGATGTCCATCCAGGGTATCATGATATCAAAGGTTTTTGAGAACAAAAGAATATCCCGAGCAAACTAGTGGAGATCAAAATAGAACTATCAGAAGTCTTGCAAGCAGTTTCTTTTTGAAACGAGAGGTCCTACATAAAAGAACTCCACATTTGAATCCTTTGAGGCGCGTAGATACCCGAGAAGCTGAAAAGATCATGAACAAAGTGCATTCGGGAATATCTTCAAAACGCATGTTTTCCTATTGTGTCAAAACTGACCGAATTATACAGGTTTGATTCTCACAGAATGTGAGATACATAGACAGCCACCATAGTTTTGGCCTCAATTTTGCAAAAATAACCAAAATAATAAAATGTGTCAAGTGTTTTGGTCAAATTAGTAAGCCGCCTCAGCTTTAGTTGCATCCTGAGCCGTTTTCTGCCATAACACCCTTAGAACATCTCCGAAATTGTCGAAGTGCTACTCTTGCAAGAACGGACGTGTTTGTCAATTGGGCATCAATTTTTCCATCAGTGCCCTTCCCCGATCTCAAAACTTTCCTTGAAAGCGTGAAGGGGCCATTGTTGCTAAAATATCCATCCTTGCTTTGGGATAATATTGCATAAATAGCCACCCTCTTTTTAGGTTTTTCCTTGTAATATTGGAAGGTTGATTAGCAAAAAGAGTCCAGAGATTTGTCTTTTGAACTAGTATAAACCCTAGCCCTGACCATATACATGTACAAAATGAGCACTGTCCAGAAACCTCCATTAACTGTTGTAGAACGGGCTCCACTACAACTTCAGATGTGGTGGTACAACTTAGAGAAAGATGGTCAAGATTGGGTACAAAGTATTTGGGTGCCCTTACAGATATCATGAAAGTTAAACTGCGGGATGATCTGATCGAGGCCTTAGTAACCTTCTGGGATCCCGTTCACAATGTCTTCCGCTTCTCGAATTTTGAGCTTACTCCCACTTTAGAAGAAATAGCTGGATATTCTTGTTTGGGCAGGGACTTGAGAAACCAGCAAATTATATTTCGAAGAGCTCTCTCTGTGCATCGATTCTTTGATCTTCTGAATATCATTAAGCAAATTAGGAAAAACAATGTAGACAGAGGATGTTGTTCCTTTTACCTTTTGTATTCCAGTTTTGGGCACTCACGTGGTCTCAAAATACATGAAAAGGGCCTAAACAACAAGCAAAACAAGGACACATGGCAAATTCATCGTAGCTTTACTTTCATAGTGTCATTTCTAGGAATTATGGTATTCCCAAATGAAGAGAGAACAATTGATATCCGTGTTGCCAGAATTGCATAGGTCCTCACTACCAAAGAGAATCACACGCTTACTCTGATTATAATATCAGACATTTATCGGGCATGGATGTTGTGTAAATGCGGGGCAAAGTTCTTCGAAGGGTGAAATATTCTGTTGCAAATGTGGTGATTGAGCATCTCCTTTCATGAGGTATGGCACGAGCAAGAACAAATTCATCGAGAGTTACGAGGAAAGGGTGAAATATTAGAATTCTCTAGAAAGGGTTGAAGCATGGATATTCATCTACGATCTTTAAATGCAAGTGTAATTGAATGGACTTTGGGATGGCTCCCGATAAGTGAAGTGATACACATGACGACTTTGAAAAGCTATTTGTTGTTAATGGGTTTGAGAAGTGTCCAACCGTTTGCACCACAAAAAGTTCTAAGACAGCTGGGAAGTTACCAAGAAGATGAAGTTTTGAGTGTCCAAGTCATTGAGCTACACCCAGAAGCTCCACTCCCCGAGTCTTTAATCAAACAAATTTGGAATGGATGTCGGTACCTGAAGGATGATACCCAAGTCCAGATCCTGCGAGAGGTGAGGTGGCCCCAGGTTATACTATATGGTTTAGAAAAAGGTCTCGCGTTGATGATGAGCCAGAGCCCGAGAACAAAAGGCCCGCCAAAAGGCCTCATGTTCAGGCCTTTGATGACAAAATCGGAGAACAGTTGGTCTGGGGAGAAAGGAAAAGGGATACCATGCAACCATTCACGCCTTAGAAGAAAATTTGAGAAACCTCAAATTTGAGAATGACTTAAAGGCGCAAGAGGCTGAAGGTGGAAAGAAAAGTCTTACCCGTGAGAACGAGGTGCTCGAAGCCCAACTCCGGGAAATGAGAATAGCCGTTGAAATGCCTGTGAGGAGTGAGAGGGACGAAAAACTCATGAGCAACTTGAGACAGAAAGTGCATTACTATGTGATCGACCTGACAAAGGCCGAGAAATATTTGGCAAAAGCTCACACAAGGATAATCCAACTTGGGAAAGATGCAAAAGAACAGACAAGGATAGCTCGCCAAGTGAAGCAAAGTTATGACAGAGAAGTCGCAGTCTTAAGGAATCAGTTGGTCATTGTTGAAAATGAAATGGGTCAACAAGTGAAAGATTTCAGGATATAGAGGGATCATTCCTATGGTGATCAACAAATTGGATAAGAGTGTGCTGATTTTGCAAAACCAAAGCAATAAGGCTATGCAAATAGTGGAAGTTTGGGAACAACAGATCGGGTGATTGCTCCTGGAGAAGGGCTCTAGAAAGCTTATGATCAAGAAAATAGATGACTATACGGAAATTTAATGCAATGAGTGTGAATAACATTTGAGGCCCGTCTGTGTTCTTGATTTTTTTAAGTCTTTGAGTTTGTATTTTACATTTTTTCTCGATTTTGTTTATCCTTTCATCCATATCGAGTCTGTTGTTATTTTGTTTTGGGTATGTTGTTTTACATTTAAGTCAAGTTATCAATATCTTTGAGTCTTTGTAATGGAATAACCAAAAAGATTTTGTTAATGAAATATTGAAAACCACAAAAATTTTGTTTACTTTTATTTTGTACTTATTCCCCTGAACTACGTAGTGGTCTGATTCATGTGGCGTCATGATACGTAGGCAATCCCCATCGGATGCGATCATAGCCAAAACTAATCCAAGTGAAAACCAATGAAAAAGAAAAAATTGAGAGACAATAAGTACAAAATAGCGGATAAAAATAAACGAGGAGTGGCAACAACAAGAGAAAACTAGGAATGACAAAACAAAAGAGAAAAGAGAGGAGATATGAAAGAAAAGAATTACACAGTGGGAAAAGATATCGTGAAAGCCGGGATGAAACATACATCCGTTGCAAAAATATTTTAGAAATGTTTAACTGTTCAGGGGCATTGCATCCTCCGATGTGTGATTCCCTAGATATTAAATATCTCACAACTAACAAGGGTGTTAGGTGCACAAATATAGCCAAGTTTTGTTCAAGTGGTTGGTTTTGTTGGTAATCTGGCTTCTCAACCCTATTTTACAAGATCTAAAGGAATGGTTCCAATGGATTTAGAAAGCAATCTCTGCATTATTAATATTGAGGACAACCCTAATCTACCTTTTTCATTACCTGAATTGGCAATTGTCGAAGAAAATAAGATGTCGCGGCTCCGTATGCTGGAAATGTGGTATGCATGGTCCAATAGTAGTGAACTGCTAACCGCCACCAACATCCATGTGACTAACCCATTTGTCCCATTTGGGTACCCTACTATATCATCAAACTTTACCGATATGCCTTCTGTGGCTCGCCTCCAGGCACTGGTTTCCGGGACACCTTCAACATTGTTCTCTGCTCCACCGGTCTTAACCATGGTACAACCTACCGTGCCCAGGCCATGCTTTGAACCCTTAACCTTCACCTTCCAAGGTTCGCCATTTCAACTGGATATGACTCATGTCACTCCGAATTTTTACGGCCAACGGACACATAATGAGTCTCTTATTGAGAAAGAAACAATAGTTAGAAATCCCCAGCAGGAAAAATAGCTCAGAAAATTAGAAGCTTGGAATAGAGCTTAAAACATATGCAAGGCTTGAGTGGCCAAAAAAGTGTTTCTTGTTCGGACGTGTGCATGTTTCCCAATATTCACTTACCTGTTGGTTTCAAAATGCCGAAGTTCAAAAGGTAAAATGGGCACGGAGACCCAATCTCCCATTTAAAGAGATACTGCAATCAGGTGAGAGGGTTGGAAAAGAAGATCTTCTGATGGCCTACTTTGGAGAAAGCTTGACAGGAATCGCCTCTGAGTAGTACATGGATCAAGAGATCACCCACTAGGATATATGGGATAATTTGACCCGAGACTTTGTCAGACAATGCCAATATAACGTGGACATCACCCACGACAAAAACTCCTTGTCCAATTTGAAGAAGAAAACCTCGGAAAGTTTCCACGAGTATGCTATCAAATGGTGTAAGCAGGCCGCCAGAGTAAAACCTCCCATGGACGAAGCAGATATTGCTACAGTCTTCTTACAGGGCCAAGAGGCTAATTACTTCCAGAATATGATGTTCGCTATGGGAAAGCCATTTTCTGAGGCCATCAAGATTAGGGAGATGGTATAGAACCGTCTGAAAAATGGCCAGATATTGAGTCAAGCCACCTTGAAAGCTACATCAAAAGCCATTCTCAATGGTTCAGGGGATTTGGCTAATCGCAAGAAGAGAGAGGAGGGAGCTGTGCTCTGGGGGGTGGGGGTCTCGGTGATCACTTGACCATTCATATATGCCATCAATAACCCCACAACACTATTACCCACACCAGGATGAAGCTTATGCCGTGGCACCACTCCACTACACGATGATGAATTCCTAACCTTACACACGGCTCCAGCAGCACTACAACCAAACCCGAGCTCCACCTCTCATTAATAACCATATCTACCAAGCTCCCTAATACCCTTGCCCACCACAAATGCACACCAACATAATCGGTCAAATCCTGAATCCCCATCATACAAGGCCAATTTAGATGTGAATATTATTCAGGAGTAGAAGGCCATGATACAAAAGACAGTTGGACCCTCAAGAGGGCGGTCGAAAACCTAATCGAAGAAAAAAGAATTGTGCTAAGGGATGAGGTTATCCCTAATGTGACCAACAATCCATTACCAACTCACAATAATGGGCCAGTCATTGGTATGATTTGTGATGAAAAAGAGTATGACCCCACATTGAAGGCCATTGTTGCCATCGTCAATTCACAGGAAAGACCTAAAGCGGCGGTGGAACCTGCCAAAACCAAAAAGAAAGTTGCTCAGATTCCTCAAGCTGTTAAAACAAAAAATGGGCCAGCACCTGCCAAGAACATGGTTCTCTATGTTAGTAAGGTCCCAATAAAATAACAACTTAACCTCAACACTCACAATAAATTCAAGGAAAGGAAGGCTACATTGAGTGTGCCAAGATTATATGTACTAAAGGGGACCTATGTGGTGCGGGGCTGATAATTTCACCAAGGCTGACTGAGCCCGAGGTTATCAGCCTCGCACCACAGAGTCCTATGAAAGATCCCACTACAGTCCCATAGAACTACAATAGAACCATGGTTACATACAAAGGGAAAGATCTTATGGGAGAAGTGAACGAGATGAATCAATATGGGAAGTACCATACCCCATAAGAGATAAAGAAGTCCAAACTCAGCAGGGAAATGAATGCCATCGAAGAAGCCTGTAAGCAACAAGGAAGATGAATAGTTCTTCAGAAAGATAAAACTTTAGAATACTCAATAGTTGACCAACTCCGGAAGACTTCTTCCCAGGTATCACTCTTATCTCTGTTGTTGAGTTTGGATGTACACAAAAAGTGCTCCTGAACATATTGAATGAAGCATACGTCCCGATTGAGTCTTATGTCAAACAATTGGAAACAATTGAGGCATATGTCCTTAAGTCGTGAAGATTTTCCCCCAGACAGAGCTGCCCACAACAAAGCCCTCCACATGATTGTCAAATGTGAGGGCTATTATGTAAAAAGAGTGATATTAGATGGTGGACCCGGGGTAGATATTTTCCCTCTATCAACACTCTATAGAATGGAGATTGGAGCATAAAGAATGCGGGCTAACAACATCTGTGTACGAGCTTTTTATGGGGTCAAGAGAGAAGTAATAAGAGAAATTGATCTGATTCTAACTTTTTGCCCCATGGATTTTGAGGTGACCTTCCAAGTTTTGGATATAGAAACCTCATTCAATTTCCTCCTGGGTAGACGATGATTTATGCTGCTGGAGCTGTTCCCTCCACTCTTCACCAAATGGTCGACTTTGAATATGATAATCAAGAGATTGCATGGAGTAGACGAGTAATCCATATATCGGGACCCTTCAGTCCCGTGTCTTGAAGCTAGAGAAGGCAATGAGCATATTGTGTACTAAGCTTTTGAAATTTTGGTTGCTAACCAATTTGAAGAAGGGGCTCCAATACCTCAACCTGGCATGTCTAATGCTTCAGGCATGGTTACCACCCAAATGATTCGAAATGGGTATAAGCCCGTAAAGGGCCTAAGAGTATCTCTGTAGGGCATCACTGAGCCTATTACCCCAATCCCCAATGAGAAGTGTTTCGGTGAGGGTTTCCGAGCTATGGAGGCTGACAAAACACGGGCTAATGAGGGAAAAGAAAAAGGGTTGGTCCTGTCCTAGCCCATTCCACATCTCGCCGAATAATTTGTCAAACCAAAGTATGTGAAAGAAGAAGAGGCTTTCACGGATGAAGAAGCCGATGATAACTATGAAGCCTTAAAACAAATATTGTATGAGTCCCACATGGTCCACCCAGGGGAAGGCACGAGCAGGGACGAGGTGCAGTATATGGGACCGGATTTTAAGCTCCAAAACTGGGAGGCTACCCCGTTCCCTGTCAGGCGGGAGTCATGGTAGTTCAATCGTGTCATCTCTTCTACATTACGAGTTATTTCAGGGTGTAACTCGAATGTTTTACTTTATTTTCTTTTAATTCTGATGTAAAACCTCATATCTTTCAAATTCAACGAAACGGAATCAATATTTCATCATCCATAGATGTCTATTTTCTTTTGTTCTGATTTTGCTAATTTTCTTTCTAGAGTGGTATTTTGCTTGCTCGGTATTTGATTTGGATTGCTTGAGGTATGAAACATATCTAAACTTTAATTTGAAAGCATTTAACCCTAGAAACTACGTTATATGAAAGGTATTTGTGTGACGTTCGCGCTAGGTGATGGGCGTGGTTGTGTGCACCGAGGTATTCATGATATAGGTAGTTCTTAAGTTATTATATCCCTTGTTTTTCATCATGCTTATTTGAAATCATGTTTTCTCAGTTTATATGACTACATGGGATATTATTCATGCTAGAAATCATGCCTAGGCTACAAATTCCTTTGTTTGAGACATAATAGGGCTATTTTTGTCATATTGAGCTATTTGCCTTAGTCATAGTCATATTGTACAGTCCTGATAGTTACAACTGCATGTTATATATCGGTCTCTGTGCACTTTTGATACGATGTCTCACGTGTAATTAGTGTTCTTGTACGTAACACGAGTTTGAACATTATTTGAGACATATTGTGTTATTCCATGTTATATAATTGGTTGTGAGTCGCTGAGATATCCGCATATTGAGGCTTGAGCAGATTATTGACTGATGTGGGCCACTGAGACGTATTAATACATATATTTAGATTAGGTTTTATGCCCAATAATTATATTGATATTGAGGTGACGTGTATGCTAGGCCCCACATTGGGTTAAGTTGTACTTATTTGAGGCTATGCATGCACCAGCCCCCACTAATGGGCTAAGTGATTATGATTAGCGCTTGGATAGGATTCACATTTTCGGAGTCTAATATGCCAGTAGTGGGAACATGCACATTGTTATATACACGTGCTTGATGATGGGAAACTATGACAGGCACCCATACAGTGCTAAGTGTGATTATTTAGATGGATCCACGAGTATGAAATATGCTTTTGAGCCAGGCACCTGAAGTGTGCTAAGATTGTGTGTACTTAATTAGTTCACTATGAAACGGATTACTTGACATGTATATTTGACATTTAGGCATAGAGATCTACCTTTCTCGTGCTAGATAGTGACATGACATGTTATTACTTGACATGTATATTTGACATTTAGGCATAGAGATGTACCTTCCTCATGCTAGACAGTGACATGACATCAAATTACTTGACATGTATATTTGACATGTAGGCGTGGAGATGCATTTTCTTCATGCTAATTGGTAAATGAAAAGTCCTATTTGATGATGTAAATTGGGAAGAACAGAGTTCTTTTGATAAACTCATGTTTAATTTATTTCAGTGGCAAGATTTAGAATGGGGTTGTGATACTTTAAAAGCACCTCTATTTTTCCGTATCTGTGAATGAGCTGGGAATTACATCTCTTGAGTTATGTACCTTTATTGTCTTCACTATATTGTTATGAACTATTATTGGCTATTGATGTTGGACTTAGACTATCTTCCGAGCTCGTCAACGCTTTCAACCTAAGGTTAGGTTCGTTACTCATTGATTACATGGGGTCGGTTATACTCATACTACACTTTTGCACCTTGCATTTAGATCTTAGAGCTGATATTGATGTGTACTGGTGGGGGCTGTCATTGAAAATGTACCTGCACTCCAGTTATAGCTGCCACTTTTCCTTGGTTGCTCTAGATTTTCGAACATGTTTATGTTTATTTTGAGCTAATGATTTATTTATTTCGTACCGTCTTTGTAAATTCTATGTCTTAGAAGATCATGATTTGTATTACCAATCAATGGGGTTTGTATAGAAGTTCAGTTATTTTATTCATTGACTCATATATTTCTCATTTGAGATGTGTTGACTGTTAGTTGGCTTACATAGCCGGTTGTGTTAGGTACCATCACGACTAGTTGATTTTGGGTTGTGACAAGTTGGTATCAAAGACTATTTCATAGGTTCTACGAGGCATGAGCAAGTGTCTAGTTTAGTCTTGCGGATATATATGACGATGTCTATGCCTATGTTTGAGGGGCTACATGAGGATGAATATGAATTTAGTGCATGATTTGAAGTATTTTTACAATTACTTCTACATGAGCTTATGAAGAATTAAACTCGATTACTATGCGAGATTATGGCAGTAATGGAGTAAGGATATTATGGGTCATAGGCTATCGTGTTCTATGGCTTTTGAGCAGGTGTGGGAGTCTGATATCAATGATTTGATTTCATGGTTATTTTTTATATTAGTTTGTTCTGAGGCATACTTGTGGATTGGTTATGACTTGAAGAGTTTGATTTCGAGGATGACTTGAATAAGGAATTCTCTAGATGCATGATGTATTATACTTTATAGGAAAATCAGAAATCTTGGAACGATTTGAATTTTCTATTTGTGGTGGAGGTAGTGTGCATGGAGTAGGGATTTACTTGTTTTCTTAGAGGTGTGGGTTACTTCTTGAGGTGTTTGTGTACTAATGGAGAACATGTCATTCGGCTTGTTTTGGCGGCACATTTGAGATTAGAATAGGGTGGATGACTCCCGAAGAGGTTATACTGGGTTCAGGATTCATATGTGGTATTTGAGGAAATTTTTATATTTGTAAAAGGCTAAGATCTAAGGTTTGCATTGAAAGGTGTCGAGACTTGTGGTGTATTTGTATCATTAAAGGTTCTACGTTTCAATATCAGAGAGATTAAGGAAACAATTTAAGGTTCGCACAAGGTCTCTTCAGGGTGTTCATTTTGGCTGCGGTACTATTATGGGCTTAAGAGGGTATACATCGGCTTATGGACCTTAAGACGACGTGGTTATATGCTAGGAACTCTTGTGGTGAGCTTAGGGTAAGGGTCGTAGTGTACAACTTGAAGATAATTCAGAAGAAACTCAGAGAAACGGGTCAGCCTGGTAATGGAAATGATCGCTTCTTTTGGTTATCTTGGTGTGGTGTGGTGTAGTTCTACCGGCACAAGGAGTATGTTGCGTACTATGATTTTCTCCTAGATAGGATCAAATGGAAGATTTTTGGTTGTTGGGGTGTGTATCCTGCTTTTGATTTAGAGAATGGAATTCTCGTGTTTTTATATGATGACATGATAGATGAGGTGTGTCATCGGAGATTGAGATTTGCACGTGCAAGTTTGCGGTTGAGTGTTGACAGGAAGGTCAGGAGTTCTAGACAATATGGACGGTTTATGATGTTTAGAAGAATGCTCGTACTATTTGGAAATACCCGAGAAAAGCGTGTATTTCAAAATGGTGCACTGTGTTTTGATTTGCGGAGGCTTGGTTGTTTTATGGTACGACTACCGGTGTTCTGATTTTGCTATACGGCATCAAAGAATTCTGGAAGTATTTCTCCTAGGATGCTTGTGTTTGAGGGATGTGTCAGTCACTTGAGTGGTCGAGTTGGGATCACATATGGATATTTTTGTATTCTTATGGTTTGGGGACTGCGAGCCTGAGCGGTGGATTATTCCTTATTTCTGGACTATGGAAAATATAGTCAGAGTTAGACAACGGATAATATGTGTTATGATTAGGTTATGTGAACTTTTGGAACGTAATTTAATTGTAGATGATCAGAGTTGATTTGATGGCCCATTTAGGACGTGTATTCTACATCGAGTCAGATTTGTTAACTCAACATTACTATTGTTGGGGAATGCGTCATTTGGTTAGAGTTGAGCTTGTTCGTGTTCTGATATGTTCTCTGTGTTACTCTTCTATGCTACGATGTGTTCTGGTCAGTTGGATATTTGCACACATGATGCGTTACTGTTTGCGCCTTGTGGTGAAATTCGAGTGAGATGGTTTTTGGGGTGTTGAATGCTTGATTACGCCTTGGTTATGGTCTTCATCATTGTGGTATGTGGTGTTACCCATTTCTCCATGGTTATGGTCATGCACTTGGTGTTTTGTTGTGGATATGTGTGTGAATGTTGATTTTGGGCATTATGGCTCGAGGTATTTTAGATGGGCCAGTGTATGGATTGGTTCTACTGTGTGTGATGGATTCATAGCTTTGTGCTTGCAATGGTATATATGAGCTTGCGGAACAATCAACTCATTTGATTCTTCTTTCATTATTGGTTAAATTTGAGTTGTTTCTTGTTGGTACACGAATTACATGGTATGTTGCACTAGATAGTATTGGTGTTGCATGCCAGTAGAGCAACTTGTATTTGATGAGATGAGGTAATTGGACTTGGAACGAGTGCTATCGGATTTGATTACGATATGTTTGAAAGAATAATGTCACTTATCAGCTTAAAATTTTGTTATGGTTCTTGTCAAATGAGAGAGCTCGATGACATGTTGATCTGATGAGTAGTTTTGTGTTTTTGTGTGTTTCTTTCATCATTGACAGTGTATGGAAGGTTAGAGCAAGGTTTTATTTGATATGAGGTTTATTTCTAGTACCGAGATTATTTTTGTACAGTTATTGTGGCCGGAAATTATTGTTATGAGTACTTGAATTAAGTGGCATATCATGTGGTTACATCTTGAATTATGGTTATTGCTTGATACATCTTGTTTAGACATATACTGTGTACGGATATGAGATTCAGGTCGTATAAGGTTCCGGATGTTGGAAATTGGATTCTAAGGATTATGAACTAAGGTTGAAGTAAAGACCTTCCGTTAAGTTGTGTTGTCAAGCTTACATGGTTTGGGGGATGTGGGATTACCCATTGGTATGTGCATGGTGAGTTTACACAGTGATTTGATGGCTTTGGAACGGTTCTTGGAACATACGAGGATGAACGTATGTTTAAGGTAGGGAGAATGTAACAACCCAACCGGTCATTTTGAGCATTTGCATTCCATGCACCAGTTTGAAGTCTTGAGTAGCTTCATTCAATGTAATATGACTTGTCTGAATCGTCAGTTTTGGTTTGCAGGTGTTTTAGGTGATTCAGGATTGATTTGGAAGAATGATTCTCAACTAGGAAGCTTTAAGTTGGAAGAGATGATCAAGTTTGAATTTTGTGTATTTGACCACGGATCGGAGTTTTGATGGTCCCGTTATTTCCGGATGGTGATTTTGGACTTAAGAGTATTCCTGGATTTGCATTTGGATGTCTCTAGAAGGTTTCGACACTTTTGGCAAAAGTTGGAAATTTTAAGGTTTGGTAAGTTCACAAGTTTGACTGGGAGTTGACATTAATGATATCGAGTTCATATTGTTGTTCCCGGGGTTGGAATAAGTTCGTTATATCATTTGGAACGTGTGTTCAAAGAATTGAGGTCATTCCGAGTTGATTTGATATGGTTCGGCACGAGTTTGGAGGTTGAAAGTTCAAAAGTTTATTAAGCTTGATTTGAGGTGCGATTCGGGGTTTGATGTTGTTATGTGTTGTTTGAGGCCTTTAGTAGGTCCATGTTATGCTTTGGGACTTGTTGGTATGTTTGTATGCAGTCCCGAGGGGCCCAGGTGTGTTTCAAATTGATTCAGACCATGTTGGCATTGCTGAGATTTTTTATACTTGGTGTCACCGCACCTACGAAACTTTGGGCGCGGGTGCGGAGCCATGAAACGGCACATAAAGTGAAGAATAGGAAGTAGAGGCATGGGAGGACAGTCCATAAATACGGAGGATTGGATGTTGAAGTGATTTCGCATATACGGACATTTTGATTGCAAAAGCGAATATTGACTATGGGCGAGAAGGTCGCAGATGCGAAGTATTGGGCACATCTGCGAGTTCGCATGTGCGAGTTCTTTACCGTAGAAGCGGAGGTTGCAGGTGCGACTATTTGTTTCCATTAGTGAGAATCCCTAGGCATAGTGTATTTAATTCAATATTTTGCTCATTTTATCACATTTTGAGTAGGGGATCTCAGTTTTTGGCAATTTTGGAGAGTATTTTCACCATATAAATTGGGATAAGTATTTTTGACTCCGGTTTGATTGTATTCCATATTTTCATCTTCGATTTTGAATTTAATTGATAATTTTGAAAGAGAAATTGAGGGTATGTAACAGCCCGGCCAGTCGTTCCGTGAGATTAGCCTCGTTTCCCCCGTTCCCCCGTTTCTGTTTTATCATATGTAGCTTAGCCTATTTATGTTGTGTTGGGTGAGTTGTTTCGGGTTCGGTGTGGTCGTGGTGAGAATTGAGACACTTAGTCTCTTAAATTAGCTTAATAGTTGAAAAAGTCAATTGGAGTTGACTTCGGTAAACGACCTTGAAATGTGGATTTTATGGCTCGGATAGCTTCGTTAGGTGATTTGGGACTTAGGAGTGTGTTTGGAATGAAGTTTCGATGTCCGGTGTAGAATTAGGCTTGAATTGGCGAAAGTTAGTTTTTGGCGATTTCCAGTCGGTAGTGGAAAATAGGCTATCGAGGTCAGAATGGGATTCCACAAGTTGGAGCAGGTTAGCAATGTCATTTTGGATAGGTGTGCAAATTTTCAGGTCAATCAGATGTGTTTTGGTTGGTTTCGGCATCATTGGCGAAATTTAGAAGTTTCAAAGTTCATAGGCTTGAATTTGATGTACTTTTGGTGTTTCGAAGGCTCGACTAAGTTTGAATGATGATATGGGGTGTGTTGGTAGGTGTGGTTGAGGTTCCGGGTGCCTCATGTGAGTTTCGGCGGTTACCGGATCGATTTTTGGTTTTGGAACTTGACTAGTTTGCTGGTGCTTCTGCAGCAGAGTTTTACTCTACGCGTTTGCGGAAGATGGCTCGCGTTCGCATAGAGTGTTTGGGGGAAGGGGGGCTAGTTTTTCAATGCGTTCGCGGGCGAAGGGGTGAGAACGCGGAGTGTTGAGCAGGGTGGCCATCGCGAACGAGGGGTGGGTGAGTGTTCATGTAGAGTAGGAGGCACCTGAGGAGCCCAGGCCCATTGGCCTGTGCGATCGTGTAGGAGCACATGCGTTCGCGAAGGCCTGGGGTGGTGGAGCAGTGTGTTCGCATGGATTTTGGTGCGTTTGCGTAGAGTAAAAATTAGGGGCCTGTTGGATTGTTCTATGCGAACGCGGTAAATGTGATGGGTTCGCGATGAAGAAAAGTCTGGGCAGACAGTTTAAGTTCTAAATTCGGGGGTTCTTGGCCATAACTCAAAATTTCATTAGAGAGCTCGGGGAAAAGAGATTTTGGACGAGCTTTTCAGTAGGGTTCTTGTGGTAAGTGTTCTTCAATCATTTTTGGTTCAATTTCGTGAATTTGTCTTGATTTTCATAATGCAATTTGAGGAATTAAAGTAGAAATGTTTGGAAAAATGGGAGGAAAAAAATTGGAAAATTCTTTTGGTGATTTGAGTGGGCAATTGTGGTCCGATTTTAGTGTTCTTGGTATGTATAGAATCATGGGAGGATGAGGGTTCTAGTGATGTAAATTTTATCGAAGTCAGATACGTGGGCTCGGAGCTCGGGTTTGGCCGAATTTCGAGATTTTTGTATAAATTGATAGTTTTCGATTAGGTTGTGTTCCTTTAGCGTATATTGATGATGTTAATCTAGTTTTGGTTAGATTCGGAGCAATCTCAATTTGAGGGGAAAGGGCATCACGGACTAGTATTGTGTCCCGGTAGAGGTAAGTAATGGTTATAAATCTTGTCCTGAGGGTATGAAACCCCGGACTTCATATTTCCCACTATTTTTAGAATGGTGCACATGTCGGATGACGAGTATGTGGCACGCACTGTTTTTTGGATTGGACTTGGTCCTCTCCGCGGCAACTATTGAGTTGCGTATTTTACTCTAAATCATATGTTAAACTGTGTTCTAAAGACTATTGCTAAATTTGGGCTATAAGGCATGTCTAGGGCCTCGTGCCGACTTGTTTAGACCCCTTGGGGGCTTTTTACTGCTATTTCCTCACTGTTTATTTATGATTTTCACTCAGTCATATTGTACTTAACTATTTTCGAAACTCGGCCCGATTTACACTATTTTGAGGTTTAAAAATGATGTTTTGGGTCGAGTACCCCGTTTTACTGATACGTCTGAGAGGCTTTTGAGAGGTTCTGATTGAGTGAGGTCGAGGTCCTGATTGTGAGGATATGATACGCCACGAGGTGGATTTATATTAGCGCTTGGGCTGAAGGAGCCCCTCCGGAGTCTGTACACACCCCCAGTGAGCGCAGGTATCTACTGAGTGCTGAGTGCTGAGTGCCGAGTGATGAGTGACTGGGAGGCATGAGTGGCAGTGAGGTTGCCCGAGGGGCAGATACTGAGTGGTTGTGAGGTGCTGAGTGATGTTCTGCCCGAGGGGCGATTTATGATTCATGTTTTTTCCCGAGGGGCTACCTATGATTTATTTCATTTTTACACTAAATCTTTCGGTTATTTTTATTTCTGAAATTGTTGAAGAACACATTTTTCAAAGGATTTTTCTAAAGTTGGTTTTAAGGCATGATGATTTCATATATCTATGTATATACTATTGGAAAGAAAGGCTATGCATATTGTGAATTGATGATATTAATTTTTATGTGTTTCTTGCCGCTTAGACTTGATTTATTTCCATTACTACTAAGTTGGCGTACTCACATTACTCCCTGCACCGCTGTGTACAGATTCAGGTGCAGATACTGAGTGTTAGCCACCTATTCCGTGCGGAGCCGAAGTTCGGGATATAAAGGTAGCTGTTTAGCGTCCGCAACATCTCTGTTTTCCCTTCTTTTGTTGTATCTAGCTATTCGTTCGGAGGTTTTGTATTATAATAATATACCTTTTGGCATATTTTTTTTTAGATGCTCATGATATGTTGACTCCAGGTTTTGGGATGGTTTAGACTATTAGCTTTTACTTTGCCTAATTAATTCAGTAATTTTATATATACTCTATGAAATGTTGAAAAATGGTTGGGATTTTAGAAAGAAACTGTAATTATGTAATTGTTGGCTAGCATAGTCCACGATAGGCGCCATCACGGCCAGTTTAGGTTTGGGGTCGTGACGAGTTGGTATCAGAGCCTAGGTTACATAGGACTCAACGGTCATGAGCAGGTTTAGTAGAGTCTTGCGGATCGGTACGGAGACGTCTGTACTTATCTTCGAGAGGTTGCGAACCCTTAGGAACAATCTCATTTCTTGAATTCTGTCGTGCCATTTTGTTGATTCTGGAAATCTAAACTTCTGTTGTTTCCTTCTCTCACAGATGGTGAGGACTCGCGCTACAGATCAGGATGATCAGCCTCAGGCTAGACCAGGGAGAGGTCGAGGCCGTGGTAGAGGTAGGGGTCAGCCCGTGCAGCAGCCAGAGCACTGCCAGTTGATCCCCCTACTATTCAGGGTCAGATTCCGGCCACAGATACTCCAGCGGGATAGGCTCAGGCACCGGCAGTGCTTATTGTTATTCTAGGTCTTCAGGAGACCTTGGCCCAGATCTTGACGGTGTGTACCACTCTTTCTCAGGTAGTTGCCACTACTTCTCATGCCGGGGGAGGCAGTCAGACTCCAGTTGCCCGGACACCTGAGTAGGGTACTCAGGGCCATCAGACACCGGGGCGGTTCCAGCCCAGCCGGTTGCTCCAGTTCGGGACTTCATGGTTTCGGCTATGCTAGAAGACGAGCAGCATAGACTAGATAGATTTTAGCAGATTACAGCCTCCAACATTCAGTGGTGCTGAGGGCGAGGATGCCCAGGGTTTTCTGGATAAGTTTCAGAGGATTCTGCGTATTGCTGGGATTTTGGAGACCAGTGGGGTCTCATTTGCAACATTTCAGTTTTCTGGTGCTGCTTTCACTGGGTAGGAGTCTTTTGAGAGGCGTAGGCCTGTTGGTTCAGCACCCCTCACCTGGTAGTAGATCTCCACTATCTTCTTGGAGAAGTATGTACCTTAGTCTCATAGGGAGGAGCAGCGTAGGCTTTTTGAGTAGCTGCATCAGGGAGAGCTATCAGTGAGGAAGTATGAGATGCGATTTTCGGAGATGGCTCGGCATGCTACCGAGTTGGTCCCTAATTATAGGGAGAGGGTTAGTAGGTTTGTGGGTGGCCTCACTTATCAACTCCACCTATTTATGACTCGGGAGAGAGTATTAGATGCTACATTCGAGCAAGTTGTTGACATTGCTCGAGATATTGAGTCGGTTCACCGCCAGGAGCGGGAGGAGAGGGAGGCCAAGAGGCCTCGTGGATCGGGCAGTTCTAGTGGTACTCCCTACAGGGGGAAGTTTTAGCATGGTAGAGGTTGTTCATTCAGGCCTCCTCAATCAGTCCGCCCAGCTTATAGTGGTGCATCTTCGGGCATGGTCCCCGTGGTTCTCAGCCAGACCATACTTCATTTGGTGCCCTCCCAGCTCAGAGTGCAGCTCGAGCATCACCAGTTCAGAGTTCTTCTATGCATGAGTCTTCTAGTGGCCATTCTGGTATCAGGGGTTTCTATCAGTCCCAGCCTCCAGCTCCAAGGAGTTGTTTTGAGTGTGGAGAGCTCGGGCACATATGGAGACAATGTCCCCGTCGTCCCGGTGGTTCTTCTCAGAAGAGGGTTCAGCCCTCGACTTCAGCTCCAGTTACTTCACCACCCGCCCAGGCAGCCAGGGGTGGTAGTCAGTCAGCTAGAGGCCGCCCTAGAGGGGGAGGTCGAGCAGGTGGAGGTTAGGCTTGTATGTATGTATTTTCAGCCATGCCAGATGTTATGGACTCTGATGCAATGATCGCATGTATTGTCTTAGTCTGTTGTCGAGATGCTTTGGCTTTATTTGACCCTGGTTCTATATATTCCTATGTTTCTTCATATTTTCCTATTTTTGGATATGCCCCGTGAGTCTTTAGTTACCTCTATTCATGTGTCGACTCCGGTGGGTGATACTGTTGTTGTGGACCGTGTGTATCGGTCGTGTGTGATATTTATTGGGGGTCTGGAGACCCGAGTAGACCTACTATTACTCAGTATGGTCGATTTTGATGTGATATTGGTCATGGATTGGTTATCCTCATGTCATGATGTTCTTGATTGTCACGCTAAGACTGTGACCTTAGCTATGCCAGGATGTCCGAGCGTTGAGTGGAGAGGTTCTTCTGAGTATATGCCTAGCAGGGCGATTTTCTACCTGAAGGCTCAGCGCATGGTTGAGAAAGGGTGTTTATCTTATCTGTCTTTGTGAGGGATGTCAGTGGTGAGACTCCCGCTATTGATTCGGTTCCTGTGGTCCGTGAATTTCCGGACGTGTTTCCTGCAGACCTGCCAAGCATGCCACCTAACAGGGACATTGATTTTGGTATTGACCTGGTGCCAGGCACCCAGTCTATTTCTATTCCACCTTATCGTATGGCACCAGCGGAGCTAAAGTAATTGAAGGAGCAGCTTCAGGAACTCCTAGATAAGGGGTTCATTCGGCCTAGTGTGTCACCTTGGGGTGCACCGGTGTTGTTTATAAAGAAGAAGGATGGTTCTATGCATATGTGTATTGATTATCGACAGCTGAATAGAGTTACAGTGAAGAACCGGTATCCCTTGCCTCGTATAGATGACTTGTTTGATCAGTTGCAGGGTGCCATGGTGTTTTCCAAGATTGACTTGTGTTCCGGTTATCATCAGTTGAAGATTCGGTGGCCATACATCTCAAAGACTGCTTTCAGGACTAGATATGGTCATCCTGGTTATGTCATTTGGGCTGACCAATGCCCCAGCAGCCTTTATGCACTTGATGCACAATGTATTTCGGCCTTATCTGAATTCTTTCATCATCGTGTTCATTGACGATATCTTGGTGTATTCCCGATCTCGGGAGGATCATGAGCAGCATTTGAGAGTTGTGCTTCAGACCTTGAGAGAGAAGAGATTGTATGCAAAATTTTTGAAGTGTGAGTTCTGGCTTGATTCAGTAGCATTCTTGGGGCACGTGGTGTCCAGTGAGGGTATTCAGGTTGATCCGAAGAAGGTAGAGGCGGTGCAGAGTTGGCCTAGACCGTCATCAGCTACTGAGATTCGTAGTTTCCTTGGTTTGGCAGGGTACTATCATCGTTTTGTCGAGGGATTTTCATCTATTGCTGCCCCTATGAATAGACTGACCCAGAAGGGTGCTCGGTTCAGATGGACAGGGGAGAGTGAGAAGAGCTTTCAGAAGCTCAAGTCAGCTTTGACTACAGCTCCGGTATTGATTTTGCCTACGGGTTCAGGTTCTTATACAGTTTACTGTGATGCCTCGAGAGTTTGCCTTGGAGCCGTTTTGATGCAGGACGGTAGGGTGATTGCCTACGCGTTCAGACAGTTGAAGGTGCACAAGAAGAATTATCCAGTGCACGATCTTGAGCTAGCAGCTATTGTTCACGCCTTAAAGATTTGGCATCATTATTTGTATGGAGTGCATTGTGAGATTTTCACTGATCACCGTAGTCTGCAGCATCTGCTTAAGCAGAAGGATCTGAATTTGCGTCAGAGGAGGTGGTTGGAGCTTCTCAAGGATTATGATCTCACTATTTTATATCATCGGGGAAAGGCCAATGTAGTGGTCGATGCCCTGAGTCGCAGAGCGGAGAGTTTGGGGAGTCTAGCCTACCTTCCAGTAGCAGAGCGTCCATTAGCACTTGATGTTTAGGCTTTAGCATGCCAGTTGGTGAGATTGGATCTATCAGAGCCTCCGAGGGTATTGGGTCGTGTAGCCTCTAGTTCTTCTCTTTATGATCAGATTAGAGCACACCAGTATGATGATCCACATTTGCTTGTTCCTCAGGAGAGGGTCCGTCGCGGCGATTCCAGGGATGTGGTTATTGGTGATGATGGGGTCATGAGGATGCAGGGCCGGATTTGCGGCCCAATGTAGATGGACTTCGAGATTTGATTCTGGCTGAGGCCCATAGTTCGCGGTATTCCATCCATCTGGGTTCCGCAAAGATGTATCAAGATTTGAGGCAGCATTATTGGTGGAGGCGGATGAAAAAAGATATTGTTCAGTTTGTGGCTCGGCGTCTCAACTGTCAGCAGGTCAAGTATGAGCACCATAGACCAGGTAGATTGCTTCAGAGATTTGATATTCCGAAGTGGAAGTGGGAGCAGATCACCATGGACTTCATAGTTGGACTCCTACGGACTTCGAGGAGGTTTAATGCTATATGGGTTATTGTGGATCGACTGACCAAGTCCGCGCACTTCATTCCTGTTGGTACTACTTATTCTTCGGAGCGGTTAGCTGAGATTTACATCAGGGAGATTGTCCGATTGCATTGGGTTCTAGTTTCTATCATTTCTAACAGACGTACTCAGTTCACATCTCAGTTTTGGAGAGCCGTACAGAGAGGAGTTGGGTACTCAGGTCTAGTTGAGCATAGCGTTTCATCCTCAGACCGACGAGCAGTCGGAGCGCACTATTCAAATTTTGGAGGATATGTTGCGTGCATGTGTCATTGATTTGGGGGTTCATGGGACCAGTTTCTGCCACTCGCGGAGTTTGCATATAATAACAGTTATCAGTCGAGTATCCAGATGGCTCCGTATGAGGCTTTATATGGTAGCAGATGCAGATCTCCGGTTGGTTGGTTTGAGCCGGGCGAGGCTAGACTATTGGGCACAGACCTGGTTCAGGATGCGTTGGGTAAGGTGAAGTTGATTCAGGAGCAGCTTCGCACGGCGTATTCTAGGCAGAAGAGCTATGTGGACTGGAAGGTCCAGGATGTGTCTTTCATGGTTGGGGATAAGGTGTTGATGAAGGTGTCGCCCATGAAGAGTGTTATGCGGTTCGGGAAGAGGGGAAAGCTGAGTCCCAGGATCATTGGGCCATTTGAGATGCTTTAGAGGATTGGGGAGGTGGCTTATATACTTGCCTTGCCTCCCAGCTTGGCGAGTATTCATCCGGTGTTCCATGTTTCGATGCTCCTGAAGTATGTTGGTGACCCGTCTCATGTTTTGGACTTCGGCACGGTTCAGCTCGAGGGTGATATATCATATGAGGTAGAGCTAGTGGCTATTTTGGGCCGACAGGTCAGAAAGCTGAGGTCTAAGGATATAGCTTCAGTGAAGGTTCAGTGGAGAGGGCAGCTGGTGGAGGATTTCACCTAGGAGACCGAGCGGGAAATGCGGGATAGATATCCTCACTTATTCGAGACTCCAGGTATAGTTCTAGACCCGTTCGAGGATGAACGTTTGTTTAAGAGGGGGAGGATGTAACGACTCGGCCGGTCGTTCCGCGAGATTAGCCCTGTTTCCCCCGTTTCTATTTTATCATATGTTGCTTAGCCTATTTATGTTGTGTTGGGTCAGTTGGTTTGGGTTCGGAGTGGTCGTGGTGAGAATTGAGACACTTAGTCTCTTAATTTAGCTTAATAGTTGAAAAAGTCAAATAGGAGTTGACTTATTGGTAAATGACCTTGAAATGCGGAGTTTATGGCTCAGATAGCTTCGTTAGGTGATTTGGGACTTATGAGTGTGTTCGGAATGAAGTTTCGATGCCCGGTGTAGAATTAGGCTTGAATTGGCGAAAGTTAATTTTTGGCGATTTTTGGTCGGCTGTGGAAAATAAGCTATCGAGATCAGAATGGGATTCCGAAGTTGGAGCAGGTTCCTAATGTCATTTTGGATATGTGTGCAAATTTTCAGGTCAATCGGATGTGTTTTGGTTGGTTTCGGCATCATTGGCAAAATTTAGACGTTTCAAAGTTCATATGCTTGAATTTTATGTACTTTTGGTGTTTTCGTGTTATTTTTGGTGTTTTGAAGGCTCGACTAAGTTTGAATGATGATATGGGGTGTGTTGGTAGGTGTGGTTGAGGTTCCGGGGGGCCTCAGGTGAGTTTCGGCGGTTAACGGATCGATTTTTGGTTTTGGAACTTGACTAGTTTGCTGGTGTTTCTGCAGCAAAGTTTTACTCTACGCGTTTGTGGAAGATGGCTCGCGTTCGCATAGAGTGTTTGGTGTAAGGGGGCCAGTTGTTCAATGCGTTCGCGGGCGAAGGGGTGCGAACGCGGAGTGTTGAGCAGGGTGGCCATCGCGACTGCGGGGGTGTGTGCGCGTTCGCGTAGAATAGGAAGCACATGAGGACCCCAGGCCCATTGGCATGTGCGATCGCGTATTAGCCCATGTGTTCGCGAAGGCCTGGGGTGGTGGAGCAGTGCGTTCGCATGGATTTTGGTGCGTTCGCATAAAGTAAAAATTAGGGGCCTGTTGGATTGTTCTATGCGAACACGGTCAATGTGATGCGTTCGCGATGAAGAAAAGTCTGGGTAGATAGTTTAAGTTCTAAATTAGGGGGTTCTTGGCCATAACTCAATATTTCATTAGAGAGCTCGGGAAAATAGATTTTGGACGAGATTTTCAGTAGGGTTCTTGTGGTAAGTGTTCTTCAATCATTTTTCGTTCAATTTCATGAATTTGTCTTGATTTTCACCATGCAATTTGAGGAATTAAAGTAGAAAAGTTGGGAAAAATAGGAGGGAAAAAATTGGAAAATTATTTTGGTGTTTGAGTGGGCAATTGTGGTCCGATTTTAGTGTTCTTGGTATGTATAGAATCATGGGAGGACGAGGATTCTAGTGATTTAAATTTTATCGAAGTCAGAGACGTGGGCCCGGAGCTCGGGTTTGGCTGAATTTCGAGATTTTTGTATAAATTGATAGTTTTCGATTGGGTTGTGTTCCTTTAGCATATATTGATGATGTTAATCTGGTTTCGTTTAGATTCGGAACAATCGGGAGCTAATTTGAAGGGGTAAGGGCATCGCGGACTAGTATCATGGCGCGGTAGAGGTAAGTAATGGTTATAAATATTGTCCTGAGGGTATGAAACCCCGGACTTCATATTTCCCACTGTTTTTAGAATGCGCACATGTCGGATGACGAGTATGTGGGGCGCACTGATTTTTGGATTGGACTTGTTCCTCTCCGCGGCAACTATTGAGTTGCATATTTTACTCTAAATCATATGTTAAATTGTGTTCTAAAGACTATTGCTATATTTGGGCTATAAGCCATGTTTGGGGCCTCGTACCGACTTGTTTAGACCCCTTGGAGGCTTTTCACTGCTATTTCCTCACTGTTTATTTATGATTTACACTCAGTCATATTGTACTTAACTATTTTCGAAACTCATCCAAATTTACACTATTTGAGGTTTAAAAATGATGTTTTGGGTCGAGTACCCTGTTTTACTGATACGCCCGAGGGGCTTTTGAGAGGTTATGATTGAGTGAGGCCGAGGGCCTGATTGTGAGGATATGATACGCCGCGAGGCACTTGGGCTGAAGGAGCCCCTCCGGAGTTTGTATACACCCCTAGTGAGTGCAGGTACCTGCTGAGTGTTGAGTGCCGAGTGCCGAGTGATGAGTGACTGGGAGCATGAGTGACAGTGAGGTTACCCAAGGGGCTGATACTGAGTGGCTGTGAGGTGCTGAGTGATGTTCTGCCCGAGGGGCGATTTATGATTCATGTTTTTGCCCGAGGGGCTACCTATGATTTATTTCATTTTTACACTAAATCTTTCAGTTATTTTTATTTCTGAAATTGTTGAAGAACACATTTTCCAAAGTAGTTTTCTGAAGTTGGTTTTAAGGCATGATGATTTCATATATCTATGTATATACTGTTGGAAAGAAAGGTTGTGCATATTGTGAATTGATGATATTGATTTTTTTGTGTTTCTTGCTGCTTAGACTTGATTTATTTCCATTACTACTTAGTTGGCGTACTCACATTAGTCCTTGCACCCCTGTGTGCAGATTCAGGTGCAGATACTGAGCGTTAGCCACCTATTCCGTGCGGAGCCGGAGTTCGGGATATAGAGGTAGCTGTTTAGCATCTGCAGCATCTCTGTTTTCTCTTCTTTTGTTGTATCTAGCTATTCGTTCGGAGGTTTTGTATTATAATAGTATACCTTTTAGCATATTTTTCTTAGATGCTCATGATATGTTGACTCCGGGTTTTGGAGATGGTTCAACTATTATTTGTTACTTTGCCTAATGAATTTAGTAATTTTATATATACTCTATGAAATGTTGAAAAATGATTGGGATTTTAGAAAGAAACTGTAACTATGTGATTGTTGGCTAGCCTAGTTGCACGATAGGCGCCATCACGGCCGGTTTAGGTTTGGGGTCGTGACAGGGTATTTGTCTAAACTTTTCTAAAGTGAAATTTTGAGTTTTGAATATCGATTCAGAGTGAGATTTGAGTGAAATTAGTATGGATGGACTCGTAATTGAATGGGTTGTAGGAATTTGTGACTTTTTGGTTGACTTGAGTAAAATTTTGACCTTTATCATTTGGGTTGGTTTCCTTTACATTATTTAATGTATTTGAGTTTCTTTTTTTCTTGTTTCGAGCAGTTCGGAGGTTGATACGCGCGTGATGGAATTTCTTGAGTGGTGTTTGGCTTGCTCGATATTTGATTCGGCCTACTTGAGGTATAACATATCTAAACTTGAATTTGAAGGCATTTAACCCTGGAAACAACGTTGTATGAGAGGTATAGGGGTGACGTACGCGGTTGCGTGCACCGAGGTTTTCATGATATGGGTTGTTCTTAGGCTATTATATGCCTTGTTTTGCATCATGCTTCTTTGATATCATGTTTTCTCCATTCATGTGACTACATGTGATATTAGTGATGCTAGAAATCATCCCTCGGCTACCTGTTCCATTATTTGAGACATGATAGGGTTATTTTTGCCATGTTGAGCTATTTGCCTTAGCCATAGTCACATTGTACAGTTATGATAGTTACATGCGCATGTTATATCTATGTCTCTATGCACTTTTGATATGCTATCTCACATGTTATTGGTGTCCTTGTACGTGACATGTGTTTGAACTATATTTGAGACATATTGTGTTATTCCGTGTTATATAACTGGATTGTGATTTGGTGATATGTCTGCATATTGAGACTTGAGCGGATTGTTGACTGATGTGGGCCATAGAGCTATATTGATATGGATATTTGGATCGGGTTGCACGCCATAATAGATATATATTGATATTGAGATGATGTGTGTGTCGGGACCCATATTGGGCTAAGTTGTACTTATTTGAGGCTATGTGTGCTAGGCCCCACCATTGGGCAAAGTGATTATGATTACCGCTTGCGTAACATCCGCCCCTCTGTGGTCCAACATGCTAGAAGTAGGCGCATGCATAATGTTATATACACTTGCTCGATGATGGGCAGTTATGACAGGAACCCGTATAGTGCTACGTGTGATTATTTTGATGGATCCATGGTATTGAAACATGTTTTTGAGCTAGGCACCAGGAGTGTGCTAAGATTGTGTGTATTAATGAGTTCACTATGAAACTGATTACTTGACATGTATATTTGACATGTAGGCATAGAGATGTACCTTCCTCATGCTAGACATCGACTTGACATCTAATTACTTGAGACGCATGCATAGAGATGTACATTCCTCATGCTAGATAGTGACATTACATCTTATTACTTGACATGTCTATTTGACTTGCATAGAGACGCATCCTCATGCTAATTGGTATATGGAAAGACTTATATAACTATGTAAATTGGTAAGAACATAGTTCTTTTGATAAACTCATGTATAATTGATTTTAGCGGCAAGATTTAGAATGGGACTGTTATACATGAAAAACATGTCTATTTTTTCGTATCTGTGAACGAGTTGGGAATTACATCTCTTGAGTTATATACCTTTATTGTCTTCACTATACTATTATGAACTATTAATCGCTATTGATGTTGGACTCCGACTACCTTCTGAGCTCGTCACTGCTTTCAACCTAAGGTTAGGTTTGTTACTTATTGCGCACATGAGTCTGGTTGTACTCATACAACACTCTTGTACCTTGCGAGCAGATATTTGAACTGATGTCGATGTTTATGGCGGGAGCTGGCACTGAAGATGTACCTACGTTCTGGGTATAACTGTCACTTGTCCTTGGCAGCTCTAGATTTTCAAACATTTTTATTTATATTTCGAGCAGATGATGTGCCTATTTCGTACTAGCTTTGTAAATTATAAGTTTTACAAGCTCATGATTTATATTACTAATCCTTGGGGCTTGTATAGAAGTTAAGTTATTTTATTCGTTGACTCCTATGTTTCTCATTTGAGAAGTGTTGATTGTTAATTGACTTACCTAGCGGGTTGGGTTAGGTTCCATCACGACTAGTTGAATTTTGGGTCGTGACCATCACCTCTATTATTTTAATTACTTAACCAATCAACCTTTTGTAATTTAAATATACTTCCACAAGGTATTTTAACTATATTCATATTATTAAAATAGCCTATAAATATACATACATATAATAATTTGTTAATTATACTTTATTGTATTTTATTAGTATTAAAGAGGTTTAGTTAAAAAAATTATGATAAAAGGGGTTAAGATTTAAACAATTTATACTTGCAATTGATGAATTTTAATTAAAGGGATTTTTTCCTTCCTATACCATATAAGAAACCTTATTACCAAAAATGTTCAATGTTCTTTAATTACCTACCCAGTCCATATTTTTCCTACAATTTATATACCATAAGGTAATTACTGTTTAATATGGCAGAATCTTCCTATAATAGCGCGCCTAAAATCTGGAAAGAATCTTCCTATAATGGCGCGACATTAAATTCATAATTGAAACGGATCTGCGTAGTTTTCACTTAAACTACAATTCAAAAAAAAATAGACGACAATATAGAACTCAAATTGTAGAATTCAAATTCCAAATATCAAATAGGCGAAATCAAATTGTAGAATTCAAATAGGCGAAATCAAATTGTAGAATTCAAATTCCAAAAATCAAATAGGCGACAATATATTCAACAAAATCAACTCAAACTGTAGAAACCAATCAGCAGATATTCTGTTCTTCATCTTTTTTTTTCGCAATCCAGAAATCATGTCGAAAATCCTATCATGCTACAGTTGAATGGGAATTGGGATAAATATGGCAGATTTAGAGATTTATAAGTTGATGGAATTGTGATAGATGAGAATGCAAGCTACAATATGTTGATTTCTACAATTGCAGAGCAATTATTGATTGATACTTCGGAAAAAATTGTAGAAATCAAATACATTGTGAACGACAATTATCCTCCAATGGAGATACAGAATGATATGGGGGTTCGTGTGTATATGGAGACCAAAAGAGAGAATAAAAACTTATGACCATATCTGTTATGTATAAGTGTACGAGATTTCACTGTGGAATTGGCTATCACCAACGATAACACCAGTGCAGGTGTGTTATGTTTAAAATTGCATAGAATTCGTTTTTACTGTATTATCTACAAAATTACTACATTTGAAGACAATTAAACTACAAACCAGTAAAGGAAGTATAAAGCAATATTTCTTGCGAGATTATCTACAAACTTACTACATTTATACTACAAAATAAACTACAATCTATGTTTAAAAAATGTTGGCTTCAACATTTTGTCTTCATCTACAAAATTTGAACAAAATCTATTCATATAAATTACAAATCAGTTTAATTATGTATGAAGCAGTATTGTTTTCACAAGTATCTACAAATTGATACAGTTACACTACAATTTAACTACAATCTATGTGGGAGAAAAAGATGACTACAAAATATCTTCACCATATCTACAAATTATCTACAAAGATTCTACAAAATGATAAATGACACTATTTATCATTATTTTCATGCAGGTTCGTCTGGATCCCTAAAGTTACTTGATATGCCATCCTCTCCAGCTATAGAGGAATATCAAAGTGAAATAATAACAGAAGGTACGCAAAGTGCTATTGAAGAAGGACAAGTGTATCAAGACAAGCAAACTGTAGCTGCTGCAATGAAGCACTATTTTGTGATGCACAAGTTCCAGTTCAGAGTTAAAAGATCTAGCCATAGAAGGTATGGAGATATTTGTTGTGAAAAGATCATTAAAGCAGTGTTTTACTCGAGATATGTGTTTTTTACACATTGTAGATAAATTGTAGTTAAATTGTACTTAAATTGTAGATTATGTTACATTATGTTAAAACATTTCTTTTGTTGCATCTACATTTATAATCTGTATAAATATTGTATTTTTTTTGTAGCTACTGGCTTATATGCGTTGGTGAAAACTGTCAATGGCACTTTAAGGCAACGTCAATTAATGATTCTGCAATGTTCAAGATAAGGAGTTTCAACCGACAACACACATGCTCCTTAATGGACGATACATTCATACAACGCAAACGTACTGCAGTTGTAGTTGGTAGCATGTTCATTCCAAAGTATTGTGATCCTAATACTGTTTACACACTAAAGGACATATAAACTGACATGTTATCCGAACACGGAGTGAACCTAAGCAACATGCAAGCATGTAGAGCAAAGGAAAATGCTTTACAGTTTTTGAGAGGGCATCCTGCTGACTCCTACAACAAATTGCCAAAATATTTTTATATTCTTGAGGAGACTTATCCTGGTTCAGTTGTTAAATTGAAGAAGACAATAGATGAATGCTTTTTATATGCATTTGTTGCTCTTTGTACATCAATAAGTGGTTGGAAACATTGTAGGCCAGTAGTAGTGGTTGATGGGACATTCATAAAGTCAGCCTACAGGGGGATTATGCTGACAGCAAGCACCATGGATGCAGCAGGTAAAAAGTATAGAAATTTTGTAGTTTTTTTTGTAGGCAGTCTATAAAATGTAGATATTTGTAGATATTTTGTAGTTATTTTGTAGTCAGTGTATAACATGTAGATACATTATCGATATTTGGTAGATATATATATTAGTAATTATGTATTTATATTTTTATATAGATTTTCAAAAGCTGCCACTTAATTTTTTATTAAATAATAATGTAGGTACAATATTGCCCTTGGCATATGTTGTTGTTGATTCGGAAAATGACACATCTTGGAAGTGGTTCTTTGAGCAATTCAAGCAAGCATATGGTGAAAGACCTTCAATGTGTGTTGTTTCAGATAGGAATGAGAGTATCTGGAAGGCAACATCAATTGTCTATCCAGAATTCCACACTACTCTTTCATGTGGCATATTTGGACAAATATAAGGGTAAAGTTCAAGAAGGGTCATCTACAATTACATGAATTGTACTTTGCTACAGTACGGTCATACACTCTGGATGAATTTAATGAAAGGATGTCGAAGATTGAAGAGATAAACCCGCGTGTTAAATCATACCTATATGATATTGGCTATCATAGATGGTCAAGAGTACATGCAACGGTGAATAGAACTTGGACAATGACATCAAATATTGCAGAGTCGTTAAATGCTGTAACAAAAGATGCAAGAGAGCTTCCAATATTTGACCTTTTAGAGTATATGAGAACACTACTAGAACGTTGGACCAACGAGAAGTTATTGAAGGCAAAGGGTACTTTCACATTCCTTGGGTCCAAATTCAACAAAGAATTGGAGAACAACAGAACATTATCTCAGAAGCTTAAGGTAAGATATGTTTATTTGGTGGAGAAAAAAGAAATAATTTAATATGTAGTGTTTCCAGATTGTAGTTAATTTGTGGTCAAATTGTAGATAATTTGTAGGTTGTAGATAAGTGGTAGAATTTTTGTAGATAATTTGTAGATAAGTTGTAGATTATCTATTTGTACGATTGAAATAATAGTTTTTCTGTTTGTTCTGTAATTGTAGGTGGGGGATTCAACATATCATATACACACTGTGTTAGATGGTGTGAAGCGGTACATTGCGTGTCTCGAAAGCAAGAAATTTAGCTGTGGCTAATTCCAACTTGAAGAACTTCCATGTGCGCATGCTTTGGCAGCATTAAGGCAGAGGAATGAAACTCATGAAAACTATTGCTCTTTGTATTACACAAAGGAGAGACTACTGCGTACGTATGAAATACCAGTAAATTCTCTTCCGGATGAAAGCAAATGGATTGTGCCATAATATATTACGGATGAAGTAGTAAATCCACCGACGGGAGATAAAAGACAGCCAGGAAGACCTCAAAAGAAAAGATACAAAACATATGATGAAATAAAGTCAAAGAAGTACAAGGTGTCATGTGGAAATTGTTGAGGTGAAGGTCATAACAAAATATCTTGCAAGAATGCGCCCAAAAAGAGATAAATATCATGTAGTTAGAATAGTTTATCAAAATAAATGTTAGTGTGTTCAAGTTAGCAGATATTTGTGTATAATCGTTTAACTTTTTAAAGATCATATGTAGTTAGTTTCAATTTGATTCTGTGTTGTTAATATATTTTTATGTATTGTGTCAAGCATCTAAATTTGTTTTTCATATTGTGTAGTTAAATTTTAATATTTATTATCTACAATACAACTGCTAAAAAAAAATTAGATCATATGTAGTTAGTTTCAATTGTGTTGTTAATATATTTTTATGTATTGTGTCAAGCATCTAAATTTGTTTTTCATATTGTGTAGTTAAATTTTAATATTTATTATCTACAATACAACTGCTAAAAAAAAATTAGATCATATGTAGTTAGTTTCAATTGTGTTGTTAATATATTTTTATGTATTGTGTCAAGCATCTAAATTTGTTTTTCATATTGTGTAGTTTCAACTTATATACAGTGTTTCCAGATTGTAGATAAAATGTAGATATAAATGTAGGTAAATTGTAGTTTTGTAGATAAGTTGTAGATAATTTATTTCTATGATTGGAGTATTTAATTCTTCTGTTTGTTGTGTAATTTAACTTCAACTGACAGTTATATACACAAAATACCTACAATCTCTATGGTATTTCATACAAATTATGAACATATACAACTACAAAAATATATACAATAACGACATTTAGTGTTTCCACAATGTAGATCTTGTGTAGTTGGTTTGTAGTCAAATTGTATTATAACACCATAATAACTACGTTTAATATAATGAATATACAATGCTGTAAAGATTGAAGAAATGATGATAAAACAACCAATAGTAATTCAAGCGAACTACTAAAACTGAATAGAAAATAACAAAACAAAAATATATGTTGTAATAAAAAAATAAAATATTTGTTCAAAAAGTTGTGTATTCTCCTTCAACTACCAACTAGCATCAACTAAACTAGGAACACATGACACTATTTCTTCTCTCTCTGGAATCTAGTCTTCTCATTCAATGCAGGAGCACCCTTCCTCCTGGTTAGCTTGCTTGTAACCTTGCTTTCACTGATTGACCCATCTTCTTGCTTCTTTGTAGCATAATCCCATAGGATAGCTCCATAGAGCCTACGGTGTTGGTCAATATCAGAAAGGTCTTCTGCGGGTATTGACAAATCTCCAAGACTAATATATTCGGCAAAGGAAGTCACAAATACACCACAATCGCTGCATAAGACAAAAAAATTAAACTATTTAACAAATAATAATTAAAAAAAAATATTTAAGCATTTAGAAAGAGATAATAGGTTTTTTACACTGATCCTTCTTTTTGCTGTGGAATCTCTGCAACCATCCACTGAATGCTAAGAGGGTCTGTAACTGGTTTCTCAATGTATACAGTTGTATTCTTAAAGTTAATGTCTTTACGCTTCCCATAGAAACCAGTGCAAGAAAAATACAGAGGGATGATGACTGAAAACTTATCAACACAAGATTCAACAACATTATGATGGTGTGAAGATACCATGGAATCATATACATAAAGTTGCCTATCTGCAATGTCGAAAACGACCAGCAACCAATAGAAATTCTCTACAATGTTCACGGGCATGATGACATAGTCAACTTCATCCCAGGCAACATTAGCAAGAAGTCTATACCCCAAAATATATTCTGCAACATCATCATGTGGTTTAACAACTGAATATTTCTTTTCTGGCGGAGAATTTATGAACTTCTCATAGATTTGTTCAATCTTCGTCTTGAACAAACAATCGGTTGTTGTAAACCTAGTTTTGTTGTTGCTGCCATATTTGCCTCTTTTTCTCAGGTAATACATTATAACATCAATGTGCTGCACAATAAAATAAAATCTACTATAAGCTAAATTGAAATTATAATTACCAACAAAACAGCTACAAATAATTCTACAATGATATCTAAATACAAGTCTACAAGTTAAACTACAAAGTCAGATTTCAAAAAATCTAACAATTAGCTAAACTTTAGCTGCAGTACACTGCAATACATGGAACACAGCAACTACAATCAGGTCTCTATCATATATACATTTATACTACAAATTAATCTTGTAATGTTCAGCCTATTCTACAAATTCACTACAATTTAACTAGAAAAATACACCTATATCTATTATGTCCTGCATACTAAATATAGAATTTATAGATACAAATCATCAGCAAATTGGATACACAAGGTACAAAGTAAAATACAGTCACACTACATATAAGAAAGACAACATTTATAAGTCTGTCTACATTATATCTACAATTCAGAATACACGTCATGGTCAAAATATATTTCATATCTAGAACATAACTACAATTAGGATACAAATATAGAAGACACATTATATATTATGAATAGATTCTTTGATACTTACAGAGTCATTGAGGACTTGTC
>MDKI01178265.1:0-12783 GCA_005239505.1 Nicotiana paniculata | reverse complement strand
AATTGATACGTAAATTCCCTGTGGGATCGACTCGGGGCGTAATACCCCGGATTATATTTGCAATGCCCGCTTACTCTTCTACAAGACATAGTTGAGCGTGATCAAATTTTGATATCTTCTTTATATGATGGATTGTTGACTGAGTAGAACACTTTAAAACAAGGAATTTTGTGCATCAAAGTGGTTTTACCTGAGATATCCTGATTTGATCGCAGATCTGTTTTATACGTGTTAAATTATAAACTACATAGGTGTTAGTGAGAATCATTTATAGGTATTGCTTCTTCTACCTCTTCAAGTTTAGTTAAAATACTTACTGAGTACATGGGGTCGGTTGTACTCATACTTTACTTTGTACCATTGCGTGCAGATCTTGGAGTTGATGTTGTGGTACATGGAAGGAGCTGCCATTGAAGATGTACCCGTTGTACGTACATGACTACCACTTGTTCTTGGTAGTCTTAGATTTGAGTTATGTTTATGTATATTCAAACAAATGTTGTATTACCCCATACCAGCTTTGTAAATCTATGTCTTAGTGGACTTGTACTACTAGTCCTTGGGTAACTGTATAATAATTAAGTTATTTCATTATTTATTTCATGTTAATTTAATTTGGATTGTGTTTATGGATAGTTAGCTTACCTAGGGGGTTGGATTAGGTCGGGTCACGGATGGTTAGATTTGGGGTCATGACAAGTTGGTATTAGAGCTCTAGATTCATAGGTTCTAGCAGTGATTAGAAAATGTCTATTATAGTCTTGTGGATCAGTATGATGACGTCCATAACTATCTTCGAGAGGCTACAAGGCATCTAGGATGAAAATTCCCATGTTTCATTCCTTATCATGCGACATTGATTTAGCTTAAAGCGTATCTCATGAATTCCTTCCATCCACTTGTGTGTTGTGTTGAGCACTCGGTTTCAGCTGTGCATAGACGGCTTGTTATTCCATGTATGAGGTGCGAGATGTGCACTCGGTGTGGCGGTTTTGGTCCAGTCTGGAGAACCTGAGCCGAATTTTTACCACATCTTAGGCTTGGTGGTTTCAGTTGTGTGAATATGTGATTTTGGACTTCTATGTCTGGTAGTGTCTCTAGGAGTGGGGCTTATGGCTCGGTAGGTGGTTGGATCGCTATATGATATGTATGATGGGGCTACGGGGTGTGTTTAGATGGTTTTGATATGACCAGAAGATTTAAATTGGGATGTGAAATGACTATGAATGGTCAATTTCCGTAGATGTGTTATACAATATTGAGTTATGAATGTTTTGAGGGAATCTTTCGTGTGTTTATTTGTGGAACGAAGCAGATTCTTATGTCATTTTGATGAGTTCAAACTTGGCAGGATAAAGTAATCGCAGAGTGGTGGTGACCAAGGTAGACCATAGGAAAATGCCAGTTTGAGGCTGAGTAGGTGGGTTATCTCCTGCGGGATATCTGAGGTTGTGTGATCCTTATGATGTTATGTGAAGAGTTTTCTTTCTATCAGCGGGTTATATGTGTTTCAATTTGAGTTTGGAGCTCTTGAGCAAGTTGTCTTGATTGACATGAGGATAGATGTGAGTTTATCGGATGAGTTGAGGCGTTATATAATTAGTGATATATGAGTTCGTGAATGATTTAGCTGAAATTTCATGCGAGATCGTGTTATTCATGAAGCAAAGGTATTGTCGGTTGTCGAATGTTTTTTTCTATGGATTAGAGCCAAGTGGGGGATGCCTGTTATCGATGATGAGATTGCATAGTTTTGTGTTGTATTGATTTCTGTCTGAGATATGTTTGTGAATCAGTTATCACTTGCAAAGGTTGAGATCGAAGATGAGTCGAGCAAGGAAATTTCTAGGTGCACGAGGTATTACACCCTATAGGTATATGGAAGTCTTGGAATGGTTTAGGTTTGTTGTTCCCGATAGAGGTAATGTACTATGAAAAGGGATTCACTCGGTTGCTTAGAGGTGTGGATTAGTTCCTTGGGGTGTTGATGTGCTAATAGAGCACAGGTCGTTCGGCTCGTTTGGGAGGTGCATTTGAGATTAGAATAAGTTGGATGGCTCTCGAGAAGGTTCTAATAGGTTCAAGGTTCACGTGTGGTGTTTGAGGAAATTCGGAAGTTTGTATAAAGGCTAAAATCTGATAATTGCATTTGGTAGTGTTGGGACTGGTGGTACATCTGTATCATTAAAGGTTCTACATTTCAATATCATAAAGGTAAAAGGAACAATTTTAAATTCACATAAGGTCTCTTCAGAGTGGGTATCTCGAATGCGGTACTTTGAGTGCTGAAAAGGGAATATGGCGGCTTATGGACCTTAAGGCGGTGTGGTTTTCTTACGACCTAAACCGATGGGCCGCGAAGGGCATCCGTTACCTTACTCAATCGAGTATCAACGTAACTTATCTTTCATATCATACTATCATAGGTAAATGAGCAGTTCATGAGATAAGTAGAATAAAACATGAGAAAATTCTCAACATTGGACGACCCAACATATAATAGAAACTTATACATATGACATACATGCCTATAAGACCAAAATGATCACTCGTACATTAAATGTAGGCCGATAAGGCCATACAATCTTTCACGTAGATGACATATGTCTACAAACCTTTAAGAGTAAATAAATACCATAAAGGTCGGGACATGTTCCCACGATACTAATCAGTACATGTCCAAATCATACTGACCAAATAAGCAACTCTGGAGCAAATGAAGCACACCAACACCTTCCGCTGAGCTGATAGACTACTTGGAGGACTCTCAACCCGTCTATCGGGATATGCGGGCATGAAACACAGTGTCCCCAGCAAAAGGGACGTGAGTACAAATAATGTACTGAGTATGTAAGGCATGAAAATTAGTAAATAAAAGACATAGATAAACATGGAGTAAAAGACTCAACTGTAAGTCTAAATATCTATGTGAATCATTTCATATTTATAATGTCATGCATATGCGTGTAAATGCAGATATATGCATACATAACATCATCAAGCCTCTGTTGGCATCCCATCATATCATCTCGGCCACTATGGGGAAATCATCATCATATACCAGGTGACCATGAGGTGGTGTGTATATAACGTCGTAATCTTTTCCCATATACCATATACATATAATATACGCGTATATAACGCCATTTGATCATGGGTCAATGTACATAATAAATGCATGAAATGCAAAAGAAGTGTGTTAATAAGATTTCTCGGAATGTCATATGATCAATATGCCTTTCGGATAAACTTTATCAACTACGTATTTTTCTGAGACCCATATTGTACATTTGCTCGTTTTGTTTGTATCATATGGATCATGCAAAAAGTAAAGATGAGATAGCCTTAACATACCTGAGCCGGTTCTTTTGACAATCCCTCTAACACACGACAATTGCGACAAAACACGTGATGGAATGATCGGAGTAGGGAAAATTTTGTATGATATTCTTGAGAAAGATTGCACCGTACTCCCTTAGAATTGCAAATCCCGTTGTTATTACGTAGTATAACTTCGTATGAATTTGCTGAAGGAGATCTGTTGCTTGTAGATTTAGATATATGGATCTCTCTTTGAATTACAGATGTCTTTTATCCTAGTAGGTGTGGGACCCACTTAGGAGATGACTTGGCCACCAATATTTCTCTAATTTTTCCACCTTGTTACATGAGTTAAGACTCTTTACTTGGGCTTTGCTCAAGAATTTATTGGCTTCCACGTTGGGAGGCTCCTTAATATTATCCAAATATCTTAATTACTTAGTTAATCTCCCACTAAAAATCTATAATTAACCAATTATCCACATAATTAAGAATTATCTCAAATTACGTACACTATTATTCACTTTTAAAAAACGTTATATACCTTACTATCATGGTCATGTAGTACCTTGTATGGTATTAGTCCATAAATATCGGTATTATAGCTCGGACCGTATTTTATCCCAAATTGACAACCTTCAACGAAACTCATTTTCTTTGATTCGTTTACCCTCTAACCTTCACAAATTTACTTATCACTTTTTTGAAATAGCGTAATACTTATAGTCTCAAAATAAACTCATTCTCGAACTTACGTCGATTAACTTTCGATGAAACTTTAACATACGAAAATGCGGGATGTAACACCTCAATTCCGAGCATTCATCAATTTACTTATGACTTACTTTCACGTATGAAAACATGGGGTGTAACATCATTTCCCCCTTTGGAACATTCTTCCTCGAATGTTGACTGATGTACTTATCATTATCATAACCTATAGCTCTTGCGAATACTTTAGTACTCTCCTTGCCATCTAAGAAATTGTTCTGTGAATAAATCCAAAGGCCAGGGCATTCTTTCATTTAGGCCTTTTTCTCATACCACGACTTATGGTCGGAATTCTTCCAATATCGCAAATGTTGCTACCTTCTATCATGCAGTCTGTACGACTTTGTCCTTGTATGTGCGCCTATGCGACTCTTCGCTCATTTTTCATCCAGGTTTTAGCTAATCTCTAGGCCTCACTTTGTGAACATATACAGAACTATGAAAAGTTCTAGCTCTGGGCGTCTATGTCTTTACTACATCTAAATAGGTCATACTATACCATAACTCTTACTTGGGTTTATTGTTATTGAGATCTGCTACCAAACTCCAGTATACTCTCTTTGCTTATCTCATATATATAAATCTAAGTCCTTTAATGCTTCTTCATCATTGTTCATCTTAAGAATGACAGCCTAATCTCATCTCATGCTTTGTAACTTTTATCCATCTATTGTTGATTCACCTCAATATTGATCTACAATCTACCATTGATAACTTGAAACCTCTTACGTAATCACTAGAGCTCATGTTGCATCGAGGAATATTTGAAGTGATTTTCCACCATACTTCCAACATCGTATTTCATAGCATCTCAATGTGATTCACCTTACGTGGGTATTTAATCTTGTACAATTCATGAAATCCCTTTTTTTTTAAATCATTACTCAACCGAAGGCCCAAACTCCATCCTTTATCTATCACAATTACACCCTTATTCTACTACGAGGGAATCATTCCATATCTTCTAAATGCTATAAGTCTTAAACTCCTTTGAATCCATTCAGGCTATACTAAACTTTCTATAACTTAGAGAAACCATTAGCTCTCTTGTTTTCATGGTCTTAATCCCGAGGACTTATCCATTCTCGTCACCTTCTCACTTGCCTTTCCTTGTCCTTACTCATGTCTTGTTAAAACCTTGTCGCTCTACCATACTTTAGATTGCGATCTACACATATCCATTTATACTACTCGCAACCTTCCTTCAACTTGCTTGCACCATAGGTTTCCTTATGTTATTTCTGGAGCATCAAGCGAGAGATCAAATCGTCTCAAACTCTTATTTACTCTTTTAACTAGACCACTAGACACCTAGAAACCATAGGCTGGAAGATATGCCACTAATGACACACTATCATTTGTGGATACTGAATCCTAACGCTTCTATCCCTCTATCTGAAGTATGGATTATTCACAACCTTCTGCACCTGAGTATCTCGTATGTTGTTCACTTTTACCTTACTTACATTAAAATCTCGCATCACATCTTCTATCTCTTTCATGACCTCCCAATTTGAAGCTCTATTATAATACTTGCACCTCTGGTGCACACACAATCTGGAGGGAGCTTCATACTGACTTCTTATGTGGCTGGTACTCTTCTTACTGCCTTTCTCGTAGAGACGTTATAGAATATGGTTGTTGTACTATCTCTCTTGTACCTGTGATATTAAGATTGATTTCTCTATGTTCTCAATCACGATTTCTATAATTTCTGGGTCCAATAATCAGACTCCTAATTTACTTAGTTGATGTAACTCTTTAGTTTCCTCTTCCTTCTTATCATCCTTTTATGTAGGCTTAAGTTATATTCCGATCTGCGGCTCATGGTATTAGTTATTACTTCAGCCTTTCATGGATGCCATGGAATATCCGTGATACCATCATTTAACAATTCAGTCCTTTGTCTATGACCTGGACTCAATTCTTCCTTTTATCTTACATCAAAGTCTTCTACGGCTGTATGATTTTCAACATATATGCTGCACGAATAATACTCAAAAATCTTAAGTGCGTTCATGACGTAACTAACTCTAGATCATTGATCGAATAATTCTTTTTGTTCCTTCTCAAGTTTCTTTAAATGTAAGCTATTACTTTTCCTTGTCTTCCTGCCCCCTTGTTGGTGCATACTTATCTTATCTTAGTTCCCACGCATGCCGAAATTTTTGTGCAATTCATATGATCTCGAATATTACTTTTGATTTTACTTTGCGTTCATTAGCCGCGACAGGTGCCACTTTCTTATGGGGTTCATACAATGTTGTAGTGAGACTGTTTTTTACATGGTCATTTATACTTCAAGTTACTATGTTTAGGTTGAGGCCTTCTTCCTGTAAGGCCCCATAAAAGTTTTCCTAAAAAATGAGATTCTGTGATGCCGAGCTAGGTGTAGAAGTCGATAATAGAAGAAATTCTTCGCGGCGAGAAAGCTCTCCGCGGTTCAGACTATTTGGATTAAACAGTTCGTTAATAGATGAAGGTAAATATTTTTGCAGAAAAGGCATTTATGTGGCCCACTATGCGGTTGCAGAATCACTCTGCGGACCACAGAATGGCCGTAGAGTGAGGCAGCCTTTTTGGCCAATTTTGATGTCATTTTTGCAGTCCATTATGCGATCACAGATTTATTTTGCGGGCCATATGGGATTTTTCATGTGAGAGTTCTGCGGTGCATTATGCAACCGCATAACAGGTCTACGAACTACATACTGGTCGCAGACCGAAGAAGAAAAATGTCCAGGGTCGAGGGAAATTATGCGGCCCATTTGTGGACCGTAGAAGCATTATGTGACCGCAGATCAATGTTGGGGATCCTATTTTCTAATTTTTAAACCCGACCCATCTCGTTAAAACACCCATTTTAGACCATTTTGAGCATATTTTCCGATATTTTTAGAGTGAGAGAGAGAGAGTCTTAGAGGGAAGGCCTAATATTCAACAATTTTTTCTTCAATTAGCACTTAAACATTGAAGATATTCAAGAGAGGCACCTAAGTCTTCCACCTAAGAGGTAGGATTTCATCACCCCGGCCCTTAATTCAAAAATATAGCTATAAGGGACCATTAGTGAGATAATTCATGGGGATGAAGCTAATTACCTTGCATGCATGGGTTCCTGAAGTATGTGGAAGAATCATAAATCGATTTTAGAGAATTGTAAATTAAAGCTAGGAAAGAATGGGGTATGGGTGGTGTAGTCTCTCCTAAAGAGGGCTATAAGACCTTAATGAACACATAGTGTTTGATAGAATTCTCAAGTGAGCTAGAATTATGATCATTTTCCTAATTATGAGTTCGATTGTGCTACATTGGTAAAATAGATTGAAGTTGCGAACATTCCGTATCATCGTAGAGTTTTAAGGGGCTCAATCGAGGTATGTATGGCTAAACCCCCTTCTTCTTAGAATCGGAATCCCCGATGGTTGTGAAGTTGATGTAAGTCCCCAATTTGATCATACTAGAATTGACTATCCTAACTGTGTTGTGTTGAATGATATGTGTTCAATAAATGTATTAAATGCTTTTCATGTCATCTTGCCTTCGAGGATATGTGTAAAGAAAATGTGGAGTATGTGTTAAGAAAAGGTTAAAATTTCATGTCAAAACATCGAATAAAGGTTATTATGACACTTTGTATGAAAGATCACTATGTGCTTAAGATCTTCCAAGTCTTTCCATTATGTGTACAAATGCCTTACATGATAGGTCGTAAGGTTGCTAGTGATAATGTTATTGAATGTGTGAAAAGGAAAATTTGAATTGTAAAATATGGCCAAGTGCCAAGAACGACTTAGTAAATGAAGCCACTCATGCCAATGTATCGAAAGATGGGAAAGAAATATGAAGTAAGATGATCGATTGAAAGGATGACGTCTCAAATGAGATGGCCTAGCTGATCACGCCGTGATCGGACACTGCCGCACATATAGTGGTAATTGTGTTGGAAATGATGATTGGAAATTATGGATACGATTGATGTATCAAATGAGATGACTTAGCCGATCGGGACGAGATCGGACTCTGTGTAAGAACATGGTGGCATTGTGGATTGTGGCATATGGCACTAAAGATTACCAAGCTAATAAGATGGAAATTAATTGAGAATTTATGTGACCCTTACTTGATGTTTTAGTATTATTTGAAGCTCTTACTGAACTCATGACTATTTTCCCCTTGTACTATTGTTCATTCTATTGAGATGGTGTTTTAGCTTTACATACTAGTACTATTCGACAATACTAACGTCCCTTTTGCTGGGGGAGCTACATATTTAAATGGATATAGGTGGTTCCATAGCAGACAGTGTTGATCGCAGCTAGTGGTGCATCCTCTTCTCAACAGTCTTGCTGAGCCCCATTTCATCCGAGGTTGGGGCATGACACTTTCTTATTTCCTCAACTAGTCTTTCATTGTAGTACTTAGGGAGGACCCTCCGACTCTTGTGAAGTTGCAAGCTTATTACATCGTATCCTCGATAGAATTTTTGATGTCCTTCCTCGCCTACAATTATCCCTAATTACTTACCTTGCGCCCTTGTGCCCGTAGGGTTGCTTTTGAACTAAAATTTTTGACTGTTTCCCAGTGGCACACTCTTTTATTTTTGTAACACTTATACGACACCTTTAACTACCCTAACTCCTATCTAAATATTTCTCAAGGATCACGATGTCATATCTGCGAGATTGAATTCCTATGTTGGGGTTCACTATGTTTATCTTGCACAATTTTGTTGATTTTTCCGTATCCTCTTTTCTAGCCATAACTAGGCTCTTCTTGAATCAACTACTAACTAATCATTGTCCCATTCTCATATCAATATTCCACGTAATCTTTATTGGGTTATTTCTTTTGTCTTAACTTACCTCTAGCACTGGATCCTTATTTATCAATAACATCCTGGGCCCGAATCTTTACTGCCTCTCCTTGACATCGTGCTTGCATAATGTTCTAGAATCGTAGCACATCTGTAGGATTTGAATAAGTGAGATCTCATCCCTTTTTAATATTTATCGCATTCTCCCTTTACCATTCCATAGTTACTAGAACCACTTAATTCTGACTTAATTCCACATCACTCCATATTCCCCCTATTAGGGGAGTACTAATATTTAGTGCTACGATAATCTACGTATAGATGTTTTACCTCTTCATCTTTGGCGTCTTTTCACATCATCGATGACCCTTACTTGCCTTGCGGAAATCCTTCTATACCAAAGATAACAAAATTCCTTACTCACGAGGGTGACACCTGGTATAACTGGCACACATAGTCCCTTACGCTTAACTTTGCTCACATTGCTTACTTTAGGGAAACGTCTTCCTGAATGATCTTTAAGAGTTATTCTTTTGTCGTCCATTCTATTATCGTCGGAACGCAGTCTCTGAAATTCTCATGATACCGACTATTATCAAATCACTCAGTCCCTAGTTCATGTTTAGTTTTTCTTTTTCACCAGCCCATACTGATTTCTATTACTCTGGGGTCTAATTTTCCTTCTAGTAGTCGCGGTCGAGTCACGAACTTATTTCTTGAAATGAGGATATGACTTTATGGTCTATACTCTTATGTTGTCTCAAGTCCTGTCACCTCTCGTCTTTTTCTTCACTTGATCTACCGTTTTCATCCATGTATCGTATCTTACTCATAATGCTTCATTATCTCTCCTCTTATTTCCCCGCTAATATTTTTGTCTACTACTTTATTCTGAAAACTTCGACAAGACATTATTTTTCTTTTAGCTCCCCTTGCTCCATCTCCTGGATCTTTGGGTTGCCTAATTTCTCGTTGTACTAGGGACGGGAGCCATACTAAGGTAAATATTCAGCCCTTCTTGGATTCAAGTGCCTATCTTTGTAATTTTTTTAAACATTCTAGTATTCATATCTAGTTTTACTATTCTAGAATGAACCATCTGGGTGTCTCACAAGGAGAATTATTACCACATTTGCAATATCGATCGGAAATGTCAGCTGACACTAACAATCCATCCACCATTCTAAAAGACCTTTCACAAATCCGAAGTTGTTTCTCCCATTTTTCCAATACTGCCCCGCAGACCCGATGATAACATAGAATATTCCCCAAGTATTCTTCACACTCTGCTGCAAAATTCCGGACTCCAGCCACATAACGAACCCATTAGAACCACTGTCGAAATTCACCCACTCTGACTTGGTCTCGAATATAATCCAAAATCTAGTACGTCGTCTGCACATGAACATTCCTAAAGAAGCAACCAGATGAATTATTTTCCTTGTACATCACATCCACCAAGAAGCATAAACTTTGAGTCTTCCAAAAAATTGTGCGTGAATCGATAAGGAGAAATATAGCACACATTCATCAAATCCTTTGCTTGAATTACCTCAGATGTTTTCTTTTCTCAGTCACAAGTAATCCACCAATGCACTGATAACCCGAAGTTGCAAAAGCAGACAACCACATGATCCAATCATAGACGGTGGGCTCCCCCACTTAGATTTAAACTACAACCACATAAATCTAGAACCCACAAATATTCCTCCTTCTCAATCACCATGATCTCGCATCGTTAACCCGCCAAATTCTCGGAACCTCATGTTAAAATTTTCATAAGACATCCCGAATTGTCAGCCACAATTGCCTGTTCGACCTCCCGCTGTATAGTAAGTAGAAATCTTCGTAGAAACTTCATCAAAATCACGCAACCGCCAACCCTCCAAAGAGATAGCCCACCTGTGGAATTCCATATCGACATCTCTCAACGACGTTGCACTAGTACAACTACCACGAAATTAGTAAATGCTCCTGAACCCATGCTCGCCCACAAGTTGTATAAGTCTGTTTATTCCCTATTGACATCAACTGAAAGTCCGACAGTACATTCTAAGCACGAATTCACGTTGCATCCAAAAATTTTATCATATTTTTCACACCCCTCTTAATTTCAAGAAAACTCCTCTTTGCCATATTCAATCTCCCTCGGTGCAGTAGCCTCCATCCCGAATAAAATCCGTATACTAGGTCATTTTCCAACTTGATTCCAAAATCGGTCTAAACTTTCTCAAGGCATGTGGCTATCCTACCACAAAATCCATACGCTACTATGCCACCCCCACTTTGGCCAAACCATTTCCTTTAAGAAATTTCTCGACCTATGCTTTTCATACTTGACCTGCTAGCAATTCAACCACGGCGAGACAACTCCCGCCATGTCCTTTCTCATCCTTATCTACCCAAATGTTGCCTTGAATAAAAATACTTTTCTGTAGCACCTGAACTAATAATTTTCATTCAACTCTAAGCCTCATCGAAGATCATCTTTCTCGAGCCATCAGCATTCAAAACACCGATTCGATTCCGAAACTGCTACACACCGCCATCTCTGACAGCTACTTCTTCGACCCTATTCCACCATAACCTGCCCCGGTGGCAAATCAAGAAGACCATAACACCGGTGAACCCTAATGCATTCAAACAAGGACGTCGGCGCCACATCACAAATAATAATTCCACCACGCTTGAAAATATCAAGTCTCGTTACTCCATCAACCAAAGTCTCAACATCTGTAGTCCAATTGCCTCCCCTTCGCTGGAATTAAATGTTGAACCTCTAAATCATGCACTGAGGATTCCTCCTTTTGATTCATTCACTACCTCGACACGTAACAATCACCCTACTATTACACCTACAATGTGTGATAAAAATGCATGAACATCATAGAAAAATGTGCATAGCCTCAAAACCATAGGAAATACAGATACTGAGCTGAAACGACTAAACATCCTTTCGCAAGGCGACGATAATAGCCCGCCCGAACATGTAGGGAAAACATCCTACACCACATATGAAGTACCACCACAACTCCTCAATGCCCAATTGATAACAAGCAATTCACGTCGCATAAGATTGAGTAGGAAGGAAATAAAGGTATAAGCCTCAATAGAATCAAATGCTTGATAAGGAATCAAGAAGGGAAGTGCCCGTAACAGCCCTGTAGCCTCTCGAAGATAAGTACTGACGTCTCTGTAACGATTCTCAAGACTCTACTAGACTTACTCATAACTCGTGAGACCTAAGTGAACCTAGAGCTCTGATACCAAGCTATCACGACCCAAAATCCACTATAGGTGGTGATGGCTCCTAACGTTGCCGTCATGCTAGCCAATGGTGATTGATCAATTTAATTACTCATGTTGTTACTTTTCGAAATCATAAATTTTAATAAGAAAGGAAATTTACACTTTCAAATGTACGGGAATGTATAAAATTTGTAGTTAAAAAGAGAAATGAAAGGCAATGATAATATACAGAACCGTGAGCATCAACTAGTATATCTCCAAAAACCCTACGTCGCAAGTGAATGAGCATTTACTAAGGAGTACAATAATAATACCGCATTTGTCTGGAATGTAAATAAGAAAGGATAAAATAAATGGTATGATGGGGACTCTTTGGATTGCGATGTGTATCCCGGGATACGAATCACATTAAGTCTCCTCAACAGCTGTGCCTACGCACCAACAGATGCATTTCACATTTAGTGGAGAGGTGCAGCATAAGTACATTGATCACGCTCAACTATGTCCTATAAAAAGACTAAACGGGCGCTGCAAATATAATCTGCGGTATTAAGCCCAAAGTAGATCCCACAGAGAATTGAACGTATCAATTGAGTCTATAAAATACTAACTGTTACTTAATCACT